>PVJS01017733.1:0-12487 GCA_004027185.1 Glis glis
CTTCCCTTCCCTTCCCTTCCCTTCCCTTCCTCTTGAGCACTCCTTTGCTTTCTGGAATGGCCACATGCTCTTGGTTTGATTATCTTTCATTTTCTCTGTTCCAGTCTTACATTCAGCCATTTCTCCAAGGAGTCATGGTTCCTTTAATTGGAGAATAGTATTCAGAAGCCAAGAGTGAGGCACTGGATGTACTGTTGCTACTAGCACTTCACTGCTTCTGGCTCCTCTCAATGAATAGAGCTAGGATGTGTGTATATGCATAACAATGTATACATACATCTGCATGATTATCTCTGACCCTATCTTTATATTAAACTAATCACAAGTTCATACTAATTCCTCTGTCTCTAATCCAACACTAGAGGAGCCTTTCAAGTTGATTCTAACCATGGCTATAACTTCCCTCTCCAACAGTAAGAAATCTTATTTTCACCACTCACCATCCATTTGCTTATTAATAGCCTCCTTTCACAGAAAACAAGGTTGAGGAGAGAAGAACAAATCCCTCACAGGAGGTCACAGTTCACAGGAGCAGCAAAGCCTTCCCACTTCTATACCAGAGGAGCTCTTTCTAAAAGGGTACTTTTATTTCTAATGGTTGCTTTCTCTTCAACCCTGCTTTCATTTCTGGCCTCTGGTCTTCTAATTCTATCATTTTACACTTGCTGAGATCTAACTGCCTCACTTGAAAATACATATGGTAGAATTATAAGTACCTTTCTATAGTGGATTCAGAAGTAGGTTAAATGAATGTGGCTATTTTTCTTTTTTCTTCTTTATTGGTGCATTGTAATGATGCATCTTGATAGGTTTCAGGGTGGTAGAAGCATCCACGCACACATAGGTAAATTTCCCCTCCCCCAATTCCCACCCCCATTCCCTCCCCCTTCCCTCCTTCTCATGCTCAACATAGTAGTTGACTGTGATATATTTGTATATGTATATCATGTGCATTAGAGCGTTTCCCTCTTCCCCCCTCCTATTTCCCTCAGTTAGGTCGCCTTCTTTACACATCTGAGGTTTTCTCCATCTTTGTCTAGAGTTCCTGCTATGCCCTATTCTCCCTAGCTTCCGCATATTAGGGAGAACATCTGCCTTTTCACTTTTTGTGACTGACTAATCTCACTAAGCATAATGTTCTCTAACTCCATCCATTTCCCTGAAAATGATGCAATTTTGTTCTTCTTGATGGCTACATAAAATTCCACTGTGTACATATCCCATAGTTTTGTAATCCATTCATCTGTTGATGGGCATCTTGGCTGATTCCATAGTTTGGCAATTGTGAATTGTGCAGCTATAAACATAGATACACATGCATTAGTGTGGTAGTTTGGTTTCCATTCTTTTGGGTAGATGCCTAGAAGTGGTATTGCTGGCTCATAAGGTAGATTCATTTCCAATCTTCTGAGGATCCTCCTCACTGTTTTCCAAAGTGGTTGCACTAATTTGCAATCCCATCAACAGTGTATTAGAGTTCCTACTTCCCCACATCCTAACATCCTTGCCAGCATTTGTTATTGTTTGTGTTTTTAATGATCGCTATTCTAATTGGGGTTAGGTGAAATCTCAGGGTAGTTTTAATTTGCATCTCTCTGATTGCTAATGATGTTGAACATTTTTTCATACATTTATTGGCCATTTGTATTTCTTCTTTTGTGAAATGCCTATTTAGTTCACTTGCCCATTTTTTTATTGGGTTGTTTGTGTTTTTAGTGGTGAGTTTCTTGAGTTCTCTGTATATTCTAGATATTAGTCCTCTATCAGAAGAGTAACTGGCCAAAATCTTTTCCAATTCTGCCAGCTCTCTGTTGAGGTTCTTGAGAGTTTCCTCTGCTGTGCAGAAGCTCTTCAGTTTAATGCAATCCCATGTATGTTGACAAGTTGGACCTATGCCCTCTTCAAGTAGCTGCAAGGTCTCTGGTCTAATTTCCAGGTCTTTTATCCATCTTGAATTGACTCTTGTGCAGGGTGAGAAAGTGGGGTTTATTTCCATTTTTCTGCATGTGGTTAGTCAGTTTTGCCAATACCATTTGTTGAAGAGGCTCTCTTTTTTCCAGTCTCTTTTTTTGGCTCCTTTGCCAAAAATCAAGTGGCTGTGAGTGTGCAGATTTGTTTCTGAATCTTCTATTCTGCTCCATTGGTCTATGTGTCTGCTTTTGTGCCAATACCATGATGTTTTTATTACTATGACTTTGTAGTATAGTTTGAAGTCAGGTATTATGATACCTCCTGCATGGTTCTTGTTGCTGAGAACTACTTTGGCTCTTCTGGGTTTTTTGTTGTTCCAAATGCATTTAAGGACTGGTTTTTCTATGTCTGTAAAGAATGACATAGGTAATTGAATGGGTATTTCATTGAATCTGTAGATCACTTTTGGAAGAGTGGCCATTTTGATGATATTTATTTTGGTTATCCAAGAACATGGGAGGTCTTTCCATCTTCTAAGATCTTCTTTGATTTCTTTTTTCAATTTTTTATAACTTTCCTTGTAGAGGTCTTTTACCTCCTCGGTTAGGTTGAATGTGGCTTATAAAAGAGAAGCGACACATCCTCCCAGAATGCAGGAATTAACAACAAAAGGTATCGCAGAACATCTAAATCAGGGTTGTAGAAGGTGCTGGTCTGGTTAGAAGAGAAAGCCAGGGAACTACCCTTGAAGTTTTATTTGCAGCAACTTACATTGTGCAGAAAAAAGTCCAATATTTTGCAAAGGTACTTTTGTTCACATTTGACATATGATTGAGAAATAAAACAGCATGACCCTGTCAAACAATATTGTTACTGTTCTCAGTTTGGATAGGTGAGGGAGGGGCTCACATCCTTCTCCCAGGCTCCCCTGGCACTGACATTGCTTCTCAAACCAGTCTAGCCCTGCCAGCTCTTGTCACTACCACTGGATTCTTAGCAGAGAAGCAATTGCAGGGACTTTGAATCCGTGAGTGCTAGAATAGAGGAAAGAGTTGGCATTTGGAAACAAAAATAGATAATAAAAAATAAGTAACTTAGGAGGAAACTGGTCTCACCCCTCTGACTCTCCTTCTCCCTAAAGTAATTGATGTAAACAATTGGGTGAGTTAGGAACAAAGATACTTTAAAGAAGCAAAACGGCTCTCAGGTCAACTCAACTGCAGTGCAGATAGAATCTATCCTTAAGGTGGGAATGTGGATAAAAGGGTTCCATGAGTTAAACTGTGTCCCCTGAAGTGCTATTTTCAAATCCTCATCTCTGGTTCCTGTGAATATAAAGACAGAGTGTCGTTGCAGATTTTCTCAGGTCATAGTGGATACGAGTGGGCCTTCATCTAATGGCTGGCGTCCTTACCAGAGAGGAGAGGACACCTGCCGAGGAAGAGGCCTCTGAGATGGAATGAGATGGGAGTGAAGCAGCTACAAGCCAAGGACTGCTGTGAGGCAGCAGAACACAGAGGAGCCGGAAAGATTCTTCCCTAGAGTCCTGAGAGGCATCCCGGCCCTGACACCTGCATTTCAGACAGCTAACTTACAGAACTATAAGAGAATACATCTCTGATGTTTTGAGCTTTCTAGTTTTGGTGTTTTGTTCCAGTAGACCTAGGAAACTCCTACAGAGGGTAACAGAAGTAAACTAACCTTAGGAACAAATGACTCATGGCAAGAGAACCGATGTCCTGCCAAGGTGATCTCTCAACACCAGAAAGAGAGTCTCAGTTTCTCTACCCCTCCTCCAAGGCAGGGAATACCACTAAAAGTATCCTGCCATCCCTCTCAGGTTTGAAACCATGGGCAATAGCAGCATTTTTCTTTTAATTATGAAGGGGCTTACTTTGAAAATCTGCCTACAGGGAATAAATGTGCTGGTCCAGTTATAGAAATATGCTGGGGTGCATGGCAGTCACATTTCTTTGTGTGTGTGGGGGTATTGGGGATTGAACCCAGAGGTGTTATACCTCTGAGCTATACCCCCATCCCTTTTTATGTAATTTTTAAATTTTGAAACAGGGTATCTCTAAGTCATCGATATTGGCCTTGAACCTGTGATCCTCCTATCTCAGCCTCCCAAGTACTGGGGTTACAGGAGTGCACCACCAGGCCTGAGTTGGCAGTGCCAATTCTCATTGCATATTAACAAGCCTGTGCACACTGCTAATACCAGTGTTCCCTGGAGAGACAGATCTACTCATGTGCTGGCTAAGTCATATTTGAGGACTTAAAAAGCTTACTATCTGACCTCTAGTTCACTAATTTGACCTCCTGAGAAGCCTCTTGGGAGACAACACTGGACTTTGTGATGAACATACCCTTTACACTACAGAATTTATTCTTAAAAACTTCTAGAGAAGTTATTTAACTTCCTCCTGAACCCTTCCAGCACTTTTTATTAATTGAGGTCACTGAATTATATATATCAATTCCTACTTTGCTTTTGTTTTCACAAAGCAGAAGCACTGTGTTGGCTGCTTATTGCTGGATCCCAAAGAGCCGTAGCTTCTCTGTTGATAAAACAGGAAGAACGATTCTTCTCTGCACATCATTTGCTTATTATATGGACCAAATTAATTACTGTATATAGAAATACTGTTAAAAACCATACAGCAAATGTGCTTTAGTATTATTATTATACATATTAACTTGATCTTTCAACTATTCCATTTCTGAAAAATTTTTCAGTATCACCATGAAGTATACAAGACATCTCCAACTCTTTATGTGTGCAAAGCATGCTCATCCTTCAAAACCCAACTCAAATGTCAATGTGCCATGAAGCTTCTACCGCTCCCACAATACTCTTCCTACTGCCTCTAACAGTAGTTGTTTGTACACAGTAGTTATTTATATTATTTTCTGCACTCAACTGTGAGTCTTTAGGGACAGGGATAAAATCTTCTCTCTCTATCCCCACAGGGTTCACCCTCAATGCCTTCCTTGTGGTGTTCTCAGATATGTTGAGTAGCTTAAAACAGCAAATATCTATTGTCTCACACAGTGTATGAGGGTCAGGAATATGAGCATGGTTTAGCACGGCATTCCTGGCTCATGGTCTCTTATGAAGCTATGGTCTTTCAAAGGCCTGACTGGGCTTTAGGATCTGCTTCTTAGCTCTGCCACATGACCTCTAGCAGGGATCCTCAGTTTCTCATCATGTGGGTCTTTTACAGGGTACTTACAGCTTTCCCCAGAGCAAGTGACAAGGGACAGAGAGCAAGAGCACAGGAGAGCATGTACCGCTACATGGATTTTCATGACCTAGTATCCAAGTCACATGCCATCATTTCTGCCTCATTGTATTTATTAGAATTAAGGTATAAGGTTCAAATTACACATACCAGGAGGGATTTATACAACAGTACTAATACTAGGAGGCAGAGATTATTGCAGGCCATCCTGGAGGCTGGCCACTACAATGACTAATTAACAGACTGAACCAACATGTCACATTTATCTTTAATATACTTTCCACTCAGGACTCTCTACACATCATAGATTTGACTTTTGCTTTATTTGAAGCATGCTCAGTACTACAAATACAAACCAATCATTAACATTTATTTTGTTCTGAAAACATGATCTATAATAAAGAAATCTGAAGCTACAGGAGAAATAGACTTTCGTATTCTCCCACCACTGCCCATTCTACCCTATGTCCATGATTATGTATACTTAAGTCGATCGAGTCAACTTTTACCCAAATTAACAGAATCTTTTCAGAAAATATTACCAGTCAAGTCAACAAGTATTTGCTAACTGAAATCAGTTATTTGCTTTTATGTTTTCTATTTTCAATTCTCTACCACGTTGAATCCAAACTCTCTGGATTCATCAAGCTTCCATCTCATAGTAAAGAGCCACACTGCATTTAATAAGTACTTGCAACATGCAAGGCAGTGTTCTTGAGAACATGAGGTGAGGAAAGGGCACAAGGTCCCTAGCCTTACTTAATTTACAGTCTATGCAGGAAGACAGACTAAGGACATACACGCATTCTCTGCAATTTGATCAACTTCTCTCACTACTTCCCATTACAAAACTTTGCACTATGAATTCCTTATGCTTCCCCACTTATCCTAAGATTCTGTGCATTTCTTGAAGGATACCCAAAGTGAAATGTCTCCCATGAAGTTTCTCTTGAATTCTGGTGCCTTCACTCACCTTCTGTTTCCTTGAATTTCTCTAACAAATTAGCACTTGATTATGAACTACCATGCTTTTTTTTTCTCAAATTGCATCATGTGATTTAGTCATATTTCCCCAACAGATGGTGATTTCTTCGAGGTCCAGGCTCCTCCCCAATGTTTAGAAGGCACTCAACAAATGCTTGCCAATTGATGGTTAATAAAGACAAAATGTTTACTTCAATGTCCTTGGCTAAAACTCTGTGCATTTGAATCTGAGCTAATAAGACTAGTTTCTGAATTAATATTCTAGGTGCCTAAAGCTGAGTCTAATTTGAATCAAAATTTACATAAATTATTTTAATCAAAATAAATGCACAGTGCCTTAATCTTTTCTGTACCTAGGATTTATTGAGGGAGATTAATAAGTTATTCTTGCTTAGTGACGAAGCTTAGCAGTGGTAATGTTAAATATACCATATTTTTCATAACTACCCCAAAAGAGCTACTTTGCAGTGTTCTTTAGATAGAACACTTTAAAGAGCCTAAGGTCTTCGAACGAAGTTGGCTTTAGAATTAAAATACCTGGATAACTCTTCAGACGTCCATTTTCTCTTCCATAAAATGAAGATACTGCTATTTGCTTTTCAGAGTTATTGGGAAAATCTCAATGATGCACATTGGCCATCTCACACACTCTGTGCCTACGCTATTTCTCTTTTCAGTAATTCTTTAAGAAACATTAAAAATATATTGCCCTTGAGGGAAAATTCACTGCTAATCATCCAATAAAACAAAACGAAACAAAACAAAATACCACTGAACATTTTCAGAACCTTCTTTATCAAACAAAGGCCCCAGACCTGATCATATCTAATAGTGTTCCAAAGGAAATGGTGGGTAATTTAGACACATGATTTACTCAAATTTTAGTGAATTTCGAAACACAAAGCAAAAAAGCTAGGCAAAAGAACAGTCAAAGACAAAGAGTCATGAAAATAAAAGCAGTGTTTTCTGGATTTTGTGTTTCCCATTTTCCTTTGAGTAGAATAATCTGTAGTTATTCTGGATTGACAGGCTGCGCTTAAACAAATGTGTCACCACTGGGCCTCGGGTCCCATCCACAGTACCTGTACACTCTTGAATTCTGAAAGCATTTAAATTCTAGGTGTCACAGCCAATTCCCATAAAGCACTGAAGCAGAAATACTTGGCTTTGAGTTTTTAAACTTTTTTGTTTTTAGTCTGCTTGCTAACAGTCCACGGTATTGAGGAAAAGTCTCAGGATATATTTCTAAGCTGTATGTATATATGTTACCCAAATTTATTTGTAAAAATCTCCATATACTTAAAAATATTTAATTAATATTCCAAGAGTTAAAATCAACCTGCCTCCATATTTCTTGAGCAAATTAGATTAAACAGAAGTCTTCATTGCAACCATTTTTAGAATAAGTTTGTGCAGTAGCTTTATTTAAAGAGCAAAAGTTTTGGGGCTGGTGTCAGAAATTGTTGGGTCCAAACAGTGGCTATGTTAATAGGAGCCTATGGTTAAGAAGAATGAAGGAAGATGGTGGTCAACCTAAACAAAAGAAGCCACCAAGAAAGGCTCTTGTATGGAAAGCACAGAGTGGTGAGATGATCCACGTGGTGTAACATGAAAGGCTTCCAGTCAGATTCTAAAGATTAGCCCAAACTGTCCTTCTCTCAAGGGGAAACTCTGGAGAAGGACTGGGGATTGGCAAAAAATATGATCAAGGGAAGTTCCCAGTGATGAGAATTAGTGCTAAGACCTCAGCCTAGGACAGTAGTTGATTTATCTACATCTCTCCTAACTCCACTGCATATAGACTCATGACTTTCTCACAGTGATGTGCAAAAAGCTCACCATCATGCTCAACTGATATCTTCTATTCAAGAAATTCTTGCCTGGCATGGTGGTGCACACTTGTAATCCCAGTACTTGGGAGGCTGAGACAGGAAGATCACAGGTTTGCGGCCAGCCTCAGCAACTTAGTGAGGCCCTGTGCAACTTAGTGAGACCCTGTTTCAAAATGAAGAATAAAATAATAGGGTTGGGGTGTAGCTTGGATGTAGAATGCCCGAGTTCAATCCCCAGTACCAAAAAAAAAAAAATTCTTGCATAGCTCACAAGAACTAGAAAAAGTCAACCTGTGGAGATAATTAGCTGATCTAATGGACTGTAATAAGATTCTTTTCTGGGGTCTTAATTAGGTGTTTCTGGGTTTTTTTTGAAGTGTGGGCAGACAAAATAGGGGTACCATTACCTCATCCCCCAAAACCCCACATGAACTATGCAAACACTTCCAGGTACTATTAAGTTTCTTTGATTAAAAAAAGGGGGGAATTGAGCAGTGCCTTGAAGTAGGAAAACTCTGGTAAAGCTCAGAATTGATGTGCTAGAGGTAGTGATGTAGAGTCAGAGGTAGGCCAGTGTAGAACAGATTCTGGTGAGCTATGTGGAAATTCACTGTGATGTGAATTTCAGCCCAAGTAGCCATGGTGAGAGGTAACTAATTGACTTAACAACCTAACAAGAATAAGTATAGCCTGGCCATCAAGAAGGAAGGAAATGAAGATATTAGCACCCGATGTATTCTGGAGAATGAGGAAAAAGAGCGTAGAAGAGGCCTCCGGAGTAAAATTCATAACTTTTGAGGAATAGCTAAGTTAAATAACATTGGCAGTGCTGACAGCAGGATGTCACTGTGACTGGCTGTGGGTCACAGTGGGCTGGCCTGTATCTTTTTGGATGAAGGTGGAATTTCCTCCAGGGTTGATGCTAATACAAGCACTCCTCATTAGTGTTGAGGAGAAGGCTTGGGCTGTATCTATCGGCTTCTTGATTTAATGAGTTATTTTCCTCTTCTTTTTAAATAAGCTATCCATGCTCATATTTTATCTTGTCTCAGGGGCAGGAGAAACTCTATGAGTACAGTGCAAGGATCATTTCTAATTTACCTTTGAATTGTTTCCACCTCACCAGATCATGATTTGGAAATAATGCCGACACAGTAAATATTTAAGAAATGAAAGACAGAGAAAGGAAGAGAAGGAGGTAGGAGAGCGGAGAAAGCAACCACTATTATTCCAGCAATTCCCTGGCTTCTTTTTCATATGAGGCTAATGAATCTCTTGGAAGGGAAGTTTCACTTGGATCTGCTATTTTTCCAGTTTATATCATTCAATATAGGAAGCTATTAACTATTTCCCTAAGAGCCTAGTACTGCACTTGTTCATCTGTTTATTCAGCAAATATGTATTGGGCTCATTCTATATGCCAGGCACATGCCTATATACTGGTCATAAGTAATAAACATGAGAGATCATGCAACTTACTTAGTGGGAAAAGACAGCACATAAGTAGAATGATGAAACAGAAAATTATCAAAGCCGTGCAGAAAGTTAACATAAAATGCGCAATGATCTGAAGTTCAGCCCCCTCCCCCCAATTCATATATTGAAACCTAATCATCGACATGTTGGTTTTACGTGGTATGGCTTTGGCAGGTAGCTAGGTCATGGGTGTGGATCCCTCATGAATAGGATTATTGACCTTATAAAATAGTCCCCAGAGAGCTGACTTGTTCCTCCTACAACATGAGAATACAACTAGAAGATGGCATCTATGAAGCAGAGAGTATGTCCTCATCAGAAGCTGAGTCCTGATCTTGGACTTTTCAGCCTCTAGAACAGTGAGGAATAAATTTCTCTTATATATAAGCCACCCAGTTTATGATATATTGCTGTACTAGCCAGAATGGACTGAGACAGTGAACATGTTCACATTCATTAGCTCTCTCTCTCTCTCTGCATTTATCTCTGATATTTTCCCACTAAAGTTCTGAAAATATAATCTCATCTAGAACTATGAGAAGAAAGGGCTTGTTGTTCAGACATTACCCAGTTTATGTATTTTGTTCTATCTCTCAAACGAACTAAGACAAAGTAGCATGACTGAAGGTGACCAAGGATCAGAGAAGGACTTTCTCTGAGGATCTAAGAGAAGGGCGTTTTATTCAGACAGAATATATGGTATCAAGGCCCTAAGGCAAGAGCAATTTGGGGTATGCAAAAGAGGACACCCAGAGAAGAAATGATGTGACTAGAAAGAACTAAAGAAGGTGAGGGCAGAGCCAGATGATCTGGGGAGGGGGCCATGCCATATTGAGCTTTGAAAGACAGTTTAAAGCATTTGAATTTTATTCTAAGCTTTTAGTAGGAAAAGGCACAATATAAATTATGTTTTTAAAAGGCATCACTGTGATAGATTGTAAGGGGAAGATGGAATCAATTACAAGATAATTTCAGTGCTCCAGGGGAGAGATGGCTGTGGCATGGAGGTGGCGTTGGAGGTTAAAGGTGGGAAGAGGTGCAGTGTAGGTTTTAGACACTGAGGTTCTAGGATCACTGTCAGCTAGGACAGGAAAGGCAAGCAAAAGAGGATGCACAAAAGCTCTAATTGTTTGGTTGTTTGTTTTAACTCATGCCCCTGGTAAACAGAAGTGTCTGTTTACAGTTAGAAGTAAGACTCAGAAAATTAGATTTGAGAGGGAAGATCAAGTATGCCAATTTGGTTAAGTTAAATCTGACATGGCTTTAAAACTAACAGATGCTAATTTGGAGAGATATATTTAGAAAATCTATCTCCTTCTCCTTTGGTGGAAAGGGTGAAAGAAAGCTCATTTTGGATTTGGGGATCATTGTGTGGTTCACCCACTGCAACCCACACCCTATTCTTGTGTTGATATTGTCCTGTAAAAAGAAATCATCAGCACATAAACATTAACAGGCTAGGGTAAAATTATAAATTGTGAATATTTACAATAGGCCAAGGAAGCTCTCGTATTTATCCTAAGAGACAGTAACAAAAGAAAAGACAAGGAAAAAACTTAAGCACAAAATTGTACATAAGCTAGTAACAAGTTTACCTGTCCAATTTTATTATTTAATTGTCTGAAGGTATGGACAGGTATAGTGCCATTATTTCTGAACATACAGACAGTATTATATCTTAATTGAACTAAGCTGAATAAGTATTTGGCACAAAACATGCCTTCAGAATATAAGAAGCAAAATTGCATCTACATAACCTAAAAAAATTGGAAGCATACATTTACCTATTAGTACTTGGAGGAACAGATTAATACTGAATGATAACCACTAGTACGATTAGCTATAAATGTCAGGGAAATGGATTAAAATTTTTGAAATATTCAATTGGCATAAAACATAATCAATTCACTTTGATTATGATTTGAGTCATTAGTAGTAGGAGCAGATTAGCCACCTGTACACTTGAAGGTCTTCCTTTTACAAAGTTCTTGCTCATAATTTTTTCCCCTGAATATTTTAATATGCTTTGGAAAATATGTAAACAGCAAGCCCTGCTTAGCTGCCTCTTGCTTTCATTCCTAGCTTCAACTGGCACCAACCAGATGGATGAGTTTGCCCAAGCACTACCAGGGACAGTTGGAACACCCGATTGACTGATGTTATGCAAAATGTCAGAGACTTTTGAATCTGATCTTGGCATAACATGATGGAAGCTTTCCAAATCCCAGGATTGCGGAGAGCTGTACAATCATGACACAAAAGGACTGATGTGTTGCATATTGAATTCAGGCAATGATTACATATAATTGTATCATTACCATCATTACCTAGAGTGAGATTAATGGAAGCAACTATTCAGAAAAACAAGAAAGAAATTAGCTTTGAAGTAGCATAATGAAAGATTTTAATTGTGGGAAGAATCCAGTCACATTTTAAAATTACTGGTTGTGATTCCATCAAACTTGCTAACCCCCAATCTTATTCACTGCTTCAATGCCTGTGCTTTATTTCATTTGGCCACACAATGATTAACAAAGGTCAGATAGCCACAGAATATAATCTTGCCACAAAGCTAATAAACCAATCTATCCAAAAGGTTTATTTTAATAAATGGGCAAAGGAAATCGGAAGAACACCCATTGATAAAAGCAAAGCAATGAAGTGTTATTTGTGTGTGTGTGCTTTCTAAGCATCATTAAAATCAATATAACAAAGGTATAAGCCCTGTTAGAAGCAAAATAATACACTACAGATGAGAACATGAAATAATCTAATGCTAAGTCACAATACTATATCATTGTATCATCACAAGAAGAATAAGTACAGCACAATAGGATATTTTAAGAGAGAGAGAGAGCCGGGCGTGGTGGCGCACGCTTGTAATCCCAGTACTTTGGGAGGCGGAGACTGGAGGATCTGGGTTCATGGCCAGCCTTCGCTCTCTCTCTCTCTCCCTGTCTCTCTCTCTCTCTACTTAGTGAGGCCCTCCGCAACTTCGTGAGACCCGGTTTCAGAATAAAGTATAAAAACAAAATAGGG
>PVJS01017733.1:12587-30087 GCA_004027185.1 Glis glis
AAAAAAAAAAAAAAAAGAGAGAGAGAGAGAGAGAGAGAGAGAGACCATTCACATAAATTTGATTGGATATAGACCATGTTTTAAATCAAATTAATAGAGATCCCTAACATCTAAGATAGCAATTTTATTCAACAAATACATATGTAGATTATATGTAATAATCTACATATAAGCATTTCACTGGTGTTTTTCCTTTTCATCTGGGGCCATGTGACTTTTCCAATAGTAAATATATTAGTCCCCCCTTACTGGTTGGGAATGTGTTCCAAGATCCTTCCTGGATGCATGAAAATATGGCTAGTAGCAAACCCTATGTGTACTATGCTTTTTTTCCCCATACACACATACCTATGATAAAGCTTAATTTATAATTTAGGCACACTAAGAGATTAGCAACAATAACTAATAATAAAATAGAACAAGTATAATAGCATATTCTAATCAAAGTTTTGTGAATGTAGTATCTCTCTCTCTGAAAACATCTTATTGTAAACTTCTTGTGATGATGTGAGGAGATAAATATGATGAAATGGAGTGAGGTGAATGATGTAGCACTGGAACTGAGCATTAGATTGCTTCATAAGGGTTACTTTACACTGACACTATCATACTTCAACAGTGATCTGATAACTGTGACAGCTACTAAGGAACTAACGAGGAGGTAGCACATACAGCAGGGATACACTGGACAAAAGGGTGATTCATGTTCTGGGCAGAAAATAGCTGGATGGCATGAGATTGAAGTGTACTACTCAGAAAGGCACATGATTTTAAATTCATCAATTGTTTATTTCTGGAAATTTCTATGTAATATTTTTGGACCATGGTTGATTGGGAGAAACCACAGAAGCTAAAACTAAGGATAAGGGGTGACTACTGTATACACGAGACAGAGGACTCACTGGTTCCTGACTCATAAGCAGGAGAAGATTCAAACCAAGGATTCTGCAAAGGGATGGTGCTAGAGGGTCCTTGACATCTGGAAATGTGCTTTCCTGCCTTCCTGTCATTGAGGCTTCTTCAAGACTCTCAAAAGCGAGCTCTTGAGGGGCTGTGGAGAGACTTAGTATCCTGAGTCCTAGGAATGGATCTGAACAGGTAGTTCCATATCTAAACATAGTATTTGGTTATAGGCCAATGTTTGGCTATGGCAAAACTTAGAGTTTTCTCTGTTGAGTTCAGTTAATATGGTAACTAATATATATCATATTCACATACCATCAAAATTATAAAATAAATAATTTGTATTGTGGCTTCCTTTGTATTCCCTCTATGTTACTCTAGGAATTTAGAAAAATGAATAGCTGCATATCTTTTTTTTTTTTTTGGTACTGGAGATTGAATCCAGGGGTGTTCTAACTCTGAGCTAGACCCACAGCCCTCTTTTATTCATTTGTTATGAAACAGAGCCTTGTGTAGTTGATGAAGATCTCATGTAGGATCCTCCTTTCTGAGCCTCCCAAGTAATGTGATTACAGGCATGTGGCACCACATTCAGCTTCTTCTAGTCTGAAAAAACAGATTCATACTGTTCAATCCACCCACCATAGAGTAACAATAGTTTGCATATTGCGTGAGGTAGCACTTTGTATATTTTAAGTCTTTCCTGTACATATGTTCTTTACAAAGTCCTTAAGAGGAAGAAACCTCTGGAATCAATGCCTACATTTATAGAGAAATCCTAAACAGAAAAGTGGCTTAAAGCAAAACAGATAAAGGTTTAAAATTATTAATTCTTACTCCTAGCTCAGAATTATTTTCAAAAACAGCACTGTCACCTAGAATCATGTGAAAATAAGAACCAGTTCTAATGATGACCTTTATTCAGATTCAACCACAGGCCCTAGGTATTCTGAACCAGCAGTTCTACTTGCAGGCAAGTGCAGCCAACCCCTTACTGGTCCTTTGCTTCAATTCTTTTCTATTCTCATCTCCTGGTTATACCCTATTGCCAGGATCATCTTTTCAGCATATTCTTTTTTTGGGAGGGGGTTAGCGGGGATTGAACCCAGTGACTTTCTACCTCCAAGCTATACCCCCAGTCCTTTTTATTTTGAAACTAGGTCTCACTAAGTTGCTGAGGCTGGCCTCAAACCTGCAGTCCTCTTATCTCAGCCTCCCAATTTCTGAGATTACACATGTGTACCACTACACCTGTCTTCAGAGTATTCTTTCATGCCACCTCTCTACTTGAAATTCTTCAATAAAGGCTTAAAATCATTAATTCTTACCCCTAGTTCAGAATTATTTTCAAAAACAGCATTGTTTTAGCATTTGCTCTTAGAGAGACAGGTTAAGACCCTTCACATGACCAACATTGCTTAATTTCCATTCAAAGTTCACCTTCTTCTAGCAACTATTCTGTATGAACTATAATTCTTCTTCTCAGTCACTCTCTACCCCCCTTGAGCTGGCTTAGTTTCTTTCGTAACACCTATCTCCACCCAGTATCTTCTATACTTATCTGCTTAGTTTTAATTATCTGCCTTCCCAGAACTTCATCAGCTTTGTTCACTTCTGTATCCCCAGAATAGCACCTCATAACAGATAGTTGGTGTTTGTTGAGAAAAAAAAGAAAAAAAAAACCAGAAGCATGAATTCCCGGCTATGCCCTGTAGGATCTGGGTCCTACTTATCTTTCTAGCCTTATCTCAGAGCATTCTATTGCTCTTGGTCCCCCAGGTCCACTATCCTTCCTCATTTTCCTTGAAAATACCCAGCTCTCCCATCCTGGTGGTCCTAACCCTGTAATGACTTTGCCTGCAATCCTTCTTTAGGTAATGCTTGTTTCCCCACTAGCTTGTTTGCTTCATCATAGCAGGAGTCGTGCTGGGGTTGCTCTGCTCACTTTCGTATCACCAATGACTGCACTACAAGGTGAACGGCACTTTGATGTGATATACCTCTTTAATTATGCCTATACAGGTAATGAATTCTTCTATTGAATTAAAGTCCATTTGCCATTTCACATTGACTGGTTCATATTTGGAAGTGCCTGCGTGAGCAAACCGGGTAAAGTTAGGTAATCTATAAACACATGGGACTCCATTAGCAAATTGCCCTCGCTATTTGTGCTGTTAACAATGGCAAGTTTGGTGTGGGTTTCACAAAGCTAAATGCTTTTAGTGCAAATCAAGTTGCAAGATTCTTGGATCTTCTAGAATAAACCATGGCAAAATCATTTATTACCCCCCTGGATTTAAGTGAGATAAAATTAACTTGGAAATGTTTAATAAGAACCACAATATGTCCTTAGCAGGAGAAGAACCCTATTTAAAACCTGGGAGAGTCAAATTTTCACATTAGAAGCTGCACAAAAGTGGTGCTTATGCCTAACTTTCTGTCCTGAAGGACACCCCGAGTCTCTTCGCATTGTCTGTAGTCACATTACTGAAGAAGCAGGCTGAGAAGAAGACTTGATTCCAATTCAGTCCAAGTGCATTCACTTCTAGCAAACTACTAGTGGGCCCATCTGTGGGAGTTGCCAAACGGACTCAGAATTAACAGAAACTCCTCAATATTTTTTATATGCTGACAAAGAGGAATAATCAGAAGGGCTCCTCACTTCAAAGATACAACAAAGCATGATTTCTCCCCAAACCAACCAATCAATCAATCAACACACATTTTCTATTTCTTCTGAAACATTTTGCCTAATCCTATCCCTATTGAGAATAAGGAATTTCAGTAGTATCAATCAAATAAATGAGTATTATTAAAATATTTTTGTGTGTGTTTGCAACTGAAACATCTTGTCCCTGATGGCATGCAAATCAACTGGCAAATGTGAACTCTGAAAACAGTTGATGAATGTATAAATCAGTTCTAAGGATTTGGGTAGTAAGTGATGGCAGAAAGAAGAGTGGGGTAATGGAAAGGAAATGGCAGTGGGGTCCCACTGACCTGGGTCTGACATCAGTTCTGCTGCTTGCTTTCTGAGAGCTTAGAAAATATCATGTAAGCTCAATGTGGTGATGCCTACCTGTAATCCTAGTACTTGGGAGGCTGAGACAGGAGGATAGCAGGTTTGGAGCCAGTCTCAACAGCTTAGTGAGACCCTGTTTCTAAATAAAAGTAAAAAGGGCTGGGGATGTAGTTTGGAAGTAGAATGCCCCTGGGTTCAATCCCCAGTACAAAAAAAATGCCATTTATCTGGTCTGGAACTTGACATCTTTTTCTATAAAATGGGCCTAACAGGATATCTAAATCATATTGCTGTGGTTGAAATTAAACATGATGGTATAGGTTGAGGGGAGAACATTAAGACTGATGTCAATTAAGCACTTAGTAAATGTTACCCCTCTTTACACCAAGGGTAATTTTTTTCATAGCTCTTGAGGGGATTTCAGGCTTTGGAATTGAACCCATGTAAAAACTAACCAATATTTATCTTTTGGACTTTAACTATCCAAAGAATTCATTCAAGAGTCCTCTGGTTTGTGCTATATATACTAGGCAAGAGGCTAATGCTACAGAATATATAGGGTAGATATAGGTTGGAAAAGGCAGTGTATTAAGAAAGGATCTATTTCCTTTAGCAAAATCAAAGACAGGGACCACGAGTGTGGCCACTGCAACAGGAAAGCAGGGAAGGCAGGTCTGTCCACTTCCCCATGCATCCAATGTTTACTAAGATTGTATTACATGCAAAGCACTGTGTGTTCCATGGAGAAAATATGAGCCCAACTTCGATGTCCTTTCTTTGATGGAGCTAAAAGTCTAATGATAGAGAAGGCATTAGTGTCACTTAAAATATGAAACGGCATTGTTTGGTATATAATTACTAACTGAGACAAGTCTCCTGAAAGAAGGGAGCAAGGAGCTGAAAGACATAAGACAAAGGATCCATTTAGATAAAAAAAAATCCAGGAAGAGCGGGGCGTGGTGGCGCAAGCCTGTAATCCCAGTACTTGGAAGGCTGAGACAGGAGGATCGCAGATTTGAGACCAGCCTCAGCAACTTAGCAAGACCATCAGCAACTTAGACCCTGTTTCAAAATAAGACTAAAATAGGTCTGGGGGTGTAGCTCTGAGATAGAATACTCCTGGGCTCAATCCCCAGTTCCAGGAAGGAAGGAAAGAAGGAAAGAAGGAAAGAAGGAAGGAAGGAAGGAAGGAAGGGACTCTTTCCAGAACAATCTTGTGTGTTAATGGAGTAAGAATAGCTGGGAGAGCCAGTAAAGATCACTGACCTTCTTTCTGAGGAAACTCCTCATCCTGTACGACACCCTTCCTAGAAGCCACTTGATTCCCCCTGGCCTGCTGAGTTTCTTCTTCCTCCATGTCCCACAGACATTCCCGTTATGCTCAGCTTGAAGTTTCACCACAGGGTCAGTAATTTTTCATCTCCCTCTCCCCATATGTGAGGCCAGGATACTGGCTCCTTCTCTAAAACATGACTGCTTAGCCCCAAGAACCCAGGGGCACCCAGGAAATGTTTCATGAATGAATGTATACCTCTTTACCATAACCCAATGTTTTTACATAACTCATGTATTTCAAATGAGTTAAGATATTTAAAGAGTAGTGTTTTAGCCAGGAGTGGTGGTGCCTGCCTATAATCCCAGCACTTGGGAGGCTGAGACAGGAGGATCCTATGTTTGAAGCTGGCCTCAGCAACTTAGTAAAGCTCTTAGCAACTTAGCCAGACAGTTTCCAAATAAAAAATAAAATAGGGCTTGGTGTGTAGCTCAGAGGTAGAATGCTTTGGGTTCAATCCCCAGTACCACACACAATAAATAAATAAATAAATAAATAAATAAATAAATACAGGGCATCAGAAATTAACACTTTAGTATAAGTAATTAGTGAGACAAACTTTTAGAATCTAGAAGGATTCAAAGGGCACAGGATCCTGGACAACAAAGTTTTGATTTAGGGAAGTAAACTCACTATACAATTTTGTAGTAATAACTAAGCAAGACTTATGGATTCTTTATAGCAATGATTAAACTGAAACTGCCAGGAAGTTCCATAAGGCTAAGTGGTACTTTGTCATGCAATAATAATTCTGTTTGGTTCAGCAAAAATGCAAAGAATTTCAGAGGGCGACTCTCCTGTGCAAGTTTATGCATTTCTGCTCAATCAGAGATACACACCACGGGCCCTGCTTCCCTCACAGCATTCTGTTACCTAGCAACCAACATGTTCAGGCATTGCAAAGATGGGGCTATGTGAACATACATCTTCACTCTCTTTTCACAATAGATTAGAGAAGATGCAGTGGGGGAAACAGCTACGAGTCATCAGCAACAGAAAAGGATAACTTCTGAAAGTTTGCTTGAGAATGAGTATGTTACCAAAAAACGTAAGGCTGATCTGCATGCAATTTAATCATCCTCCCAGTCCCTCCAGGAGGGAACCCTTCCTGTGTTCCTAGGTCTTTTCAAATATCTACAACTCAAAAACACAATCATAGTAAAATTATAATGATAATTATGATAACAAATTCTTTACTATCTATCGACACTCAATAGATGTTTCTTTTTTTTGTAGTGGATGTCCTTTGCTTTTATTTACATATAATATTTATGTAAAAGAAACTGTTATGCCCTGTAGGAAAAATAATATTTCGAAGCTTTATCCCTGGTGTACTACCAAAGTTTTCAGTTGATCTTGTAGTCCAGGGTTAATTTGGCTTTCTCAATTAAAATTTTAGAAGGAATAGAGGATGCAGTAAGGCAAGGAACAGCAAAAATTTGAAGGATGGAAGTAAGGTGGTAGCTGTCGGAAATAGAGCGGGGCAAGAGGCTCTGAGGCCAGCTGGCGACTTTAACAATAGAATCATTGATGAAAGAATGGGGGGAAAGGATAGAGAAAATAAAAGAAGTGGGAAGGAACAAAGCGTTAGAGCCATAGGGTGGAAACAGAAATGGGGGGTGGAATAAGGAAGGCAATGTGTGGAATTGGTTTCCTGGTGAAAAGGTTAATTAAATCTCCCATGGCATGCCATTCTTAAAGAAGTATTTTTCTGACTATGTGTGCATATATTCACATGTGTTCTTTGCAAACACACAGAGATGATAATGATTTTCTCCAAGCATCCTTTCTGCACAGATGCTTTGGAGCACTTTTTTTCCGACAAGGACAATGATTCAGTTTCTTAAGCTTCTTACGTGCAGAACAGAAAGAATTTTAATACTGCTGACCCACAAATAAGTCCTAAGAGCCAGAGTTTGTTTTCTTTTTGTGGCCCTGCTTGATTTTTCTCTGAAATTTAAAACAATGACCCAAAAGCAAAGCTCATATCCTTATTAAAATGAATGGCAAAGCAAATGAACTCTTACAAACAATAGAAGACACAAAACCCACAGAGCTCGGGAGCTTCAGTACCTCTCCTAAGAACACGAGACTGATTTCAAAGCTAAAGAAGTGATTATAGATCATCCCAGGAGGACGCCCACCAATAAAATGGCAGCAGTGCTATTTGTTTTCTGCCTTTTGTGTGTTTCTTAACGTTAATCTCGCCATGCTGTCACCAGGATTCCAGCAGCCTAGGGCAGGGTGAGGGTGAGGGGATAGGGTGGAGTTTTTGATGTTGTTGTAAAGGGCAAATGCTGATCAGTGTAATCAGGAGCACGCAGTCCACTCAAGGCTTGACATGGTATCTCCATCATCATTTTCCATTAATGCCTATCTGTGTAGTTTATGCACACTTCTGCAGGAAGGAAAAGCTTGTGGGCTAAATGCCTGCCTTTTGTTTGTTTACTTTGTATTTAGCATTTGCCTTGACTTTAAAAAGCATTTGATGTATTTGTTTTCAGAATCCTGGAGCGTTTTGGCTACTGAAATAATTGCAGTTGATCAGGCTACAAGTTGTAGGAGAAAAAGTATTCATATACTTGCTCAACAAGAGCCAGCCTATGTAGACCTTCCTGTGCTTAAATAGAATCCTTTCATGTGGAAAATCAAAAACAACAGAGTATAGCCGTTTCTTCAGGAAAGCGTTTTTTTTTTCCTTTTCCATTTTGTCAGAAAGCAAATGTGTGTGTGTGTGTGTGTGTGTGTGTGTGTGTGTGTGTTTGAGAGAGAGAGAGAGAAAATGAATCTGTCACATACATTTCATTCTTCCTTCAAGTCTTATGAGAAGTTGCCAATGGTCATCTTCAAAAAAAAAAAGTATTTCTTCCACTTTTACCAGTAAGAGATGAACTCAGATTGTGAGAACTGGACAGGATGGATCCATTTATAAGTTGAATGAAGATGATGATGATGATGATGATGATGATGATGATGATGATGGTGATGATAATGATGGACCAGTCACAGGAACAAGGATGGAAGAACACTATAACATAGCATCTGCTACAGTAACATTTACTGTCTCATGCCCTATGAGGGCACGAAGAAGTATTGGGAAGAGAAAGTACTCTGAGCCTTTAAACAGAAGAAAGAAACAGGCACAGTGGCACACACCTGTAATCCCAGTACTTGGGAGGCTGAGACAGGAGGATCACAGGTTTGAGGCCAGTGTCGCCAACTTGGCAACCTGTTTCAAAAAATGAAATACAAAGGGCTAGAGGCTTATCTCAGAGGAAGAATGCCCCTGGGTTCAATCCCCAGTACCAAAAAACAAAACAAACAAACAAAAAGCAGAATGAAGAATGGACATTTTATAGTACTTCTCTTTTTTAAATGTATGCTCACTGACTTCCCCATCATTATGGGCTAAATTAGTTTTAGCATTAGTGAATTAGCTCTAGTGGTACTACCGGACTGAAAGAATGGGCAATATTTGTGATTAAAGAATTCACTTAAAGACAGAATTTTAAAACCCCTGCATCAAGAGATAAAAAATTAAAAGACCATGCCATAAGTTAAATGCATTATGTCCTCTCTATCACAGAATGTTGGCTGAATTTATTTGCTGTTGCATTTCTGTTTCTCAGAGCTCTTTGGGTTACATTAAAAAACTATTAGAGAATGTATTATGTTCAAGTTTCTAGAGTAAATGCTTGGGAAAAACAAAGATATAAAAATGCTGCCTCTACCCACAAGGCATTTAGAATCTAGTCAGAAAGATAAAATGTATCACTCAGGAAGTCAACCTTTAGGAGAAGACCATCGGGTAAATAAAATAGGTCTGGATCTACCTTCTGTTCTGGGTGAGTTAAGGCCCATTGGCTGCTGAAAGAAAGTGAACCTAAGAGAAGACAGAAAAACACAAAACCAAGCTGCTAATGGCCCTCGCTTTGCATTTGGCTGTGGCCAAGTCTAACTTGTCTCCCACAGAAGATCCAGGACTTTCATGGGAATTGTTGGCCTCAGTTTAGTTATTTGTCAAATAGATAACAACAACAACAACTCATCTCTTAGGAGCTAGGACTTGTTTGTAAAAATTTTTGAGACACAAGTTAGACACTGTGGGTACAAGTAATTTACACATATATGTGGATTAGTAGCGGATACAATTTAATACATTATCGGATAAAGCACTTATTTATCTAATGATCAATAATAACGATTCTCAAAATAGTGGGAGAACACATTTATTCAGTACTTACTATATGAATGTGCTTTACTGAATACGTTATCCATCTCAACTTAATCTTCTCTAAGCTCTGTGGGGCAACTTTTGCTATTACCACTCATGGACAAATAAACAGGCTCAGAGTGGCTGAAATCAAAGCTTGTAAAATTGAATCAAAGCGTGTAGAATTGAATCCACTTCTGCCCCTGACTGTGAAGTCTCCTTGGTGCTAACCGCTGTCTCTACCAACTCTTCCATTCTTGAGTCTAGCAAGACATACACAGCTAGCTTACGCTGCTAAACAACAGAGTTTATGAAAGATAAGATGAGAATTAATAATAAAGAATATATCACAGGATTTTCTAGAGTTGAGTAATATTTAAAGGCCATGGACCATCCTCATGTAACAGGTAATTAAACAAAGGCTAAGGAAGGGAAAATCATTTGTTGAAGGTTAGCCACCTACACAGTTGAACAAAGTCTGGATATGGGACCCAGGCTGGTTGGTCCTATTACAGGCCTCTCTTCTTCAATACACTAAAATAGAAAAATGCTCAAGAAAAGATATGCTTTAATAAATTTGCTAATTATCTAAAAGATGAATCAGCTTCTAGGTCAACCCTTATTGTTGCAAATCTAAAATATATGAGTTGGATCTCTTGCTTTAGTAATCACAGCAGAAGAACAAAATACCTTCTTTGGCTTCAACATGCTACAGTGGAGATGGTACTGAAGTAAAATTTATTTGGGTTCTACTTGCAACTTAGTTATTTGCTGTGCAAATGTGTAGCTTTTACATAAAGACTTCATAGTGAACCATACTTCTGGTGTTCACTCCTTTATATACTTCTTGTGATAGAATTTTATGTGCCAACCTGACTGGCCTATGGGATGCCTAGATACCTGGTTAAATATTATTTCTGAGTATGTCCCTGAAAGAGACTAGCATTTAAATTGGTGGACTGAGGAAAGCAGATCACCCTCTTCAGTGTGGGTGAGCACCATCCAACCTGCTGAAGGCCTGAATAGAAGAACGAGGGAGAAGAATCAATTTTCTTCCTGCCTGACTGCTCAAGACTGCATGGACTCTAGACTCAGTCATGTGATTTGTTTTGGTGAATGGTGAATCAGCAAGGGCAATGCCAGCAAGGTTAGCACATTGGGGAGAGCTGTGGTAGCCATGTGCATATGAATGATCACAGGTGAGGCATGCCCAGCTGCCCAGCCGTTGCCATTGCAGCGAGTCAGTCCTTAGCTGTGGGTCCCAGAACCACTTCTTCCAAGCACCTGGTAGAAGCACCGCCAGCCATGAATATTAAAGTTTAATAAACTCAAGGAAGAAGAGTTTGCTCAGTCTTGTTCTACCCACATTCAAGAGGACAATATTCCTTCTTCCAGGTCTTGAACCCCCAATGAAAGAAGATTAGCAATGTGATCCAAACATTGTCCTATCTTTCACCCATCCACTCATTTCTACCCATCAGGCCCTATATTCCATGTTTCAAAAGGGGCTCTTATCTGCTCCACCCTTTGAGGGTGAGCTATGCTTAGTGAATCAACTCTAAAGAATAGATCATAGAAAAACTAGTGTCTATACAGTGGAGAAACTTGGCAAACACTATCATAACCAAGTGATGAAGGTCAATATCACTAGTGGTATGTCAGGTAGATGCTATGAACTCTTGTTAGGAGGCTGGTGGTGAACTTCATCCTCAAAAAGTGTGAACTCAGTCTAAACATGAGATCAACACTGGATAATGCCAAATTGCACAGCATTCTAGCAAATCCCTGACCAATACTCCTCAAAACCACCAATGTCATGAAAAACAAGAAAAGACTGACAAATTATCAGTAACCAGGGTAGACTACCAAGGCATTGCAAATAGATGCAAATGTGAGAATGCAGATTCAATTTTAAATAGAAAGAAGACATGTGCTTTACTGAATACTTTATCCAACTCCATTTAATCCTCTCTAAGCCACATGAACCAACTTTTATTATTACCACTTACAGACAAATAAACAAGCTCAGAGTGGTTAAATTCAAAGATTGTACATAATATAAATTAATTAATTTAACTTAAATTAATTAATGAAAACTCTTTAATCAATGAAAACTCCAGGGAAATACAAATAAAATCTAGAGTTTAGTTTAAAACTGGGAGAGGTTTTTATCATAAAGCAAGGGTCACTATCTCTTTCTAACCCATAGGGAGAAAAAACTTTTTAAAATGCATCATCCTCCTAGAGCTAAAGGAGCATCCCTGCATGTGGGCTACCCGAAGAAGTAAGATTTTATTACATGTCTAGACACAGATTATACTAAGTGGAATTGTTGAATATAAAGTCTTCTTCAAAGTTTTGGGGAAAAGGTAAAGAGAGAAGGAAAGAAGTAAAGAAGGACAGAAAATAAAGAGATTTTGTGGTTTTATGATCTCATCCAATATCTCCCCCTCTACCCATTTTCCATAAAATTGGAGTACAGAAAGACAAAACACTTATTGCAGATTTAATGGGAAAATTCAGAGAATTGAATCCTAGCTAATTGAGTTTCAGCTAAGGATGTCTTATGATGACTAGCCTGTAAATTAAAGTGTAAGCATACATATATACCCACACCACTTTTAATAGAACTATTTGAAGTGAATATTCATTTGAAAGTATTATTATAAAATATACTTAGGTTAGTTCTAACAATTCAGCAGTCTTCTAATATACCTTTTTTGTACTAATCCTCTGTTATCCTTAAGCATAAAAATAATTGAACAATTGCTATTTTCTTGTTTTTCATGTAAAGATTTAAGATTGGGGAGTGGGAACTCATCATATTGGTTAAATCTAAACTGATTTATTTTAACTCGGTGGTGTGGGGTAGAGATGAGGAGAATTTAAAAATTGCAAAGGTCTACATGAATAAAAGCATACACTGACAAAAGTGCATCTGGTTCCTTAAATATTCATGAAAACAATCCTATAAGGCCCCTGCTCTGTGGGGTACTTACTCCCTTTTCAACAGTTTAGTTCTGCAAATGTGATGGTAAAAAGGTTAGCATATGATACTGAATCACGCTATTGTGATGGGGGAGAAAACGATTCTGATGGAAGATGATATCATCCATGCCTTTTGATTTTTTTTTAAAGGCATACTGGAAAGAGATCAAGAAGTGTCTCTTGGCAAATAACACAGAAACAAGCTAGCAACGTGAAGGAGCAAAGTCAGACAACCAGGAGGAATGTGCTAATTCCAAATGTGTCACTTTCAGAATTGTCACTCTCTCAGGCATGTGACAAAGGCAGGTTCCTCCCAAAGAATGACAGCAATTCACTCCAAGCCTCCAGCAATGGGAACGGTTGTCGACTTGCCAAATCAGGTGCCCTGGATTATGAAGAACTCATGTTTGAGATCCAAGCATCTATTTTGCTGAAATCCCAACTTTGTAATATAAAGATGATTATCTTAAGCCTCCCCAGCAGGGGTCACTAAGCTAATGATAAATATAAGCTCTGTTATGATATGTAATCACTGTTTCCATTGACAACATGAGGGGAGAGAAAACATGATGCTAAAGACCTGCTGGGGAAGCTTTGGAAGAAAAACACAAAATGTTTCTCAGCAATGATGACAGTATTTAGCATAGAGTCAAAATATAATAGTTGCATTTCAGAGTCATGTTTACAGAGAGGACAACAGTCTAAGAGTCTGTTAGATTTTAGAATTCTATGTGGATACATTTGGTATAGTATCTGAATCTTGTGAATCTACAGAGGAGAGACCTAAGTGGTAATTATTTTCCAACCATGATTTTACCTGACTTTATACTTAAATAATTTGAGTATGACAGAGGCCATAACGCATGCTGTAGACACAAGCTGGTATGATTTAAGACTCTGTCGTGTTAAGTCAGTCTTTATTTCCAGCGGTAGTGCTGGTCACCGTGTGCTGGTTTTCCCTCTTGGTACTCTCTGTCCTCCCCAGCTCTGTAGTAGTTTGGCTTTGAATAGGTCACATTGTTGTTAGATAGTAAGAGTGAAGGGATGAGAACTTTTTGGTGAAAACACTTCACTGAAAGTCATCCCCCAGCCACTTTCTAAACTTAAAAGACAAGGATTGGATAAAAAGGGTTGTGTCATTTTTGTAGGGCAACAAACTCAAAGTCTTTACCAGGACCTAAGAGGGCTCACAGGATCTCGTCCCTGCTGCCTCCCTCAGCTTGGTCACTTTGCTGCAGGACCCTAGCTCTTTGAAATTTGAACAATGCACCAAGCGCTACTTCCTCAGAGCCTAGGTGCTTGCTCTTTCCTCTAAGGGAAGAGACACTCTTTGTCCAGACTTTTGGGTAGTAGTTTAGCTGTCTCCTCTACTGTCATTTAGTTGTCTCCTCAAGTGTTATTTTCACAAATAGACCTCCATGAGCACCAGACATAAGGAGTACACCTGCTACTCTCTACTTCTTTCAAATATTTTGTATTTCTTCAAAGCACTTCTTGCTACCTACATTATCTTTTGAATTTAGTGGCTGTTTATGACCCAAGGTGCTCTGCCATAACAGTAAGCTCCATGGAGCTGGAGGTTTTTTTTTTTCTGTTAAAAAATCTAGTTAGCATCAAAAAGCATACCTTATCTCATTAACATGTATGGGGAGAGGGGTCAGGGGAACCAGGTGGGATGTGGAGTGAAATACATTAAGTGATGTATGCATGTAGGCATGTATGAATGTATCACTTTGAATACCACTATGACATATAATTATAATGCATCAATAAAAGTAGAAAAATAAGTTTTAAAAAGCACACTTGTGATAGTTAAGTAAATATTTTCAAATAGATAAACAAATGAATGAACAGCAATATATGTATTATATATTCCCCAATTTGGAGAGTAGTGAAAGACAGATAAGACATGGACTGTAGCCATGGGCATTTATATCCAGTTGAAGAGATAAAAGTTGAGCTCAAAATAATTTCTTATACTTCTACAGTTTTCTTGAACAGAAAACAACCAACAAGAGTAGAAAGATGAACTATTCTTCATTTATAAACATAAACCTTTAAGAGGAATCTCTGACAAATTGATCAGACATTCGAAATGCTTGTTTTTAACTAAACCTCCCATTATTTGAGAAGTTCACAAAGAAAAGGCTGTAGTCTGCTTTCCTGTCAAAGACAGATTTAGGGACTGGGTATTGCATTGTTCTAAAACCACATGACATGTCATAGAGTATTATATTCTCATTACATTTTGCTATTTATACTTTCATCTCTAAATTCATAGCAAAGACTAGCGCGTCAGACACTTTCAAGATGAGAAATCATTTGCGAAATAATGGCACTTAATTAAAATTTTCTTTTGCCTCTTTCCCCTTTTTCAGTTATCACAAAAATGTAGCCTGAGTAGATGTGAAAATGACCTTTTTTTTCCCTTCATCTCCTGTCTAGGAACCAGAGCTTTAATATCTAATTCTCATTTATTTATTCTCCCAAACTTCAATTTAAGTATTTAACCCTACATCATTCTGGATATAGCTGAAAATAAAAGCAAGTGGGGGGGGGGCTACTCTGGAATTTTCAAATATGTATGGTTGCCTGAAATTATTAAGAATTTAATGATTTCCATTCTCTATCCAACTTCTATCCCAACAAAAATTATTTAGTTAATGCAAATATCCTGGTTGATTTTCCAGTAAGTTGGCAACCTTAGGCTCCCTTCTTGCTTTGATAGGTTCATTCATTTTTTTTCATCCATTTAGAAAAGAAAAATAGTGGGAAGAAAGAAGGAGTTGAAAAGAGACCCCTTAATGAATATGTTTAATAGCTGACATGTCTTCTTTCTTCTCTGTTCGATTAAACTGGCACACACTCAGCGTGGCATTGTTCACTTTGAAGTGGTTTTCCATTGTTCTTCCAGCCTCTACCAAGGCCTACTGACAGATGACCTATCAAAGGCTTCCTCCTTTGTCTTCCAGCCTCCTTAGCACCCCTCATTTCTTCTACTTCTTGTTTTGAAAAGGCACAATCTGCTCACCCTCTGGCTCTTCCTCCTTCAGGGGTAGCAGTTGGTAGGCCTGGGCCCTCCCAAAGCCAAGGGCTGTTATGCAGAGCGTGACTGGATCCCAATTATCCAAGGAGAAGTAGTGCATAAATTAGTAGATAGTGTTTCTAAAGCTGTCAGGGATAAATTATTCTTATTTCCTGAAGCTGTCAGAGTGAGGAAGGGGGATTTGAAGATGAGCTGTGACACTCCTGTTGCTCCTGGAAGACAAAGAGGCCTGAGAGTCTCCCGCCAGGCCTGAGCTAAGAATAGGCAACAACAGACCAAACTCACAATAGCTTTAGCAAATCAAAAAGATCTAGTGCTGTGGTTAGAAGGTGCATTTTAGTTTAAAGTAGATAAGGCAACATCCATCAGTAATAGTAATTGTTTCATGAATCACCTGGAGTAGTTATGCTGTTGCTACTTGGATGACATTATTGCAGGTGTACCTGGCAAGAACTCCAGTATGAACCAGAAGTTGGGTCAAACCACATCCTCCTACCGCCCAAGGTGAATTAGCCCTGGGAGGCGCTGGGATGAAGTGACTAAATCTCAGCCTCTTCCAACCTGCCTGAACAGAAGTCTTCCTGGAAGTTCCTCTCTTCATTGGATTCTGTCTTCAGTCTACTGAGATTATCTGCTCCATTCCCCACCCTGCCTTGCAACTGGCATACCTCTCTTTGTCCCCCAAATTTTGATACATACACTGTACTTTCTGAGAGAGTTGACATCATTTGGAAAGAATTATGTGGAAGGAAATACACCAAGTGCTATGTGCATGCATGTTTGTATCACTTTGAATCTCACTATGATGTATAATTTGCATCTATAAAATCATATAAAATAATTCAATTCTTTTCTTATTAGATGACCCACTACACAACTGAACACATACCTACACATATTTACACAATTTTCTGAGATATAATTTTAAAGACTTTTCCATCAAAATACACAGGAGTTGGCTTTTTGAAAATAAAAAGTATTCTTTTACATGTGAGCTCTTCAGATTATAAGCAATAGCACATTGTAAAAATGAACTTCTGTGGGGTACATCCTTCTCCTATGGAGTGGAAGTGACATGTCATCATTTCTCGCTTGTGAGGTACTAACAAGTTATTTCTTCCAGACAAATTAATTCCATGCTTTCCAAATTTTGTGAAAATTTGTCAAAATATGATGAGTTAAATTGAGCAAAAGTACTCGTAACAATAGCTCAAAATAAAATAAAATTTGAAATTGTATCATGTATTTGATTGGCAGAAACATGAGTCACAAATATTTTTGCTTTCTGTAGCATTTCTATTTAAACAACTATTTCTCTGCTTTGCTCTATTTCAAATGGATATAAATGTGAAAGCAAATTCCTTAAGAGAGGAAATTACAGTACTACTGTTTGTTTAAGAAAACTGAAGATCAGTCATTACATTTCTTAGTATCAGATCCCATAAGTATTAGGTTTTGTAGTCACATAGTAGAAAAGCAAAATCCATACTGTTACTCTGTATGACTGTGTCTTATTCTCTTTATGGGGAATCTTCACCATGTTTTCAAATATTAGGGAATTTGATATAAACGAAGTTGTCTATAAACATATTTAAACTGATGGCTAATTAATACGAGTAGCTGAGCTTCTAGGAAACAAAGCACTTGATTGAACTCTAGATCCCTATGATAATTCAGGCATCCTAAATAATGCTTCAGTTTCATAGGCAGGGAAAGAATTTGCTTTCCCCCACATAAACAAGAAATGCTGTTCACTGCTGCTGGTTCACATGAGAAATTACGCTTTGGCTTTGTCTCCCCTCTATTTGATTGATTAAACTGAAAGTATGTAGTAAACTATAATTACCAAAATACCACCTAGGCCTAAGCTACTTTATCCCTATACACGATATTGATGTATCCCTGAAAATATGCAACTATTGTTTTTTGATAGATGGTATAAATCAGGCTCCGATTAAACACTTACAATTTGCTAACTTCTGGATGATATCCAGA
>PVJS01017733.1:32587-35879 GCA_004027185.1 Glis glis
GGCAGAATAAATATCATCAAAATGGCCATGCTACCAAAAGTGATGTACAGATTCAATGCAATCCCTATCAAAATATCAAGCCACTGTGATTTGTTTAGCATGGAGTTGTAGTTGTTTGCTCCCACCAGGCTTCAAATTCAGTTGGTATTCATGCATTCACCTTCCAACATCTAAAAATCCCTTTGCTTCTATCTGCTATCCTCATCACTCCCCTTTTTGCTGTTCTCAGGGGTCATCCTACCTATCTTCCTTTCTGTCATGATGCTTTGAAGGTGTAGAGTTAAACTGATATACTGAATGCATTTTCCCCAGGAGCCCCTGTCATGCTGGGGGACATTAGCAGAGGGCAATCCTGGATACATGGCCAACATGAATTGGTATTCCAGATATGCTGGCATGGTGGGGATGGACTGGGAAGGAAGGGCACCAGCTTCCAGCTAGAAGCATTCATTTTGATGAGAAAGGCCACTTGATTTTCAGATGTGCCAGCAAGTCCATGAAAATGTTTGCTGGTAAAAAAAAAAAAGTCAGAGAGAGAGAGAGAGCGAGTGAGAGCCTTGCTCTGTCAACTTGAGTGAATGAAAAGCTACAGAAACACAAATCTATAAAGAAAGACTTAGGGGTCGCAATGAATTTTTTTCTCCTATAGTTAGTGATTACATCTACACAGCTTTACCACTTTGACTCCAGAGGTGACCCTCAGCTGAATTTCTCTATTTATTTATTTATTTATTTATTTATTTATTTATTTATTGCGGTACTGGGGATTGAACCCAGGGGCATTCTACCTCCAAGCTACACCCCCAGCCCTATTTTTTGCTCTTTATTTTGAAACAGGGTCTCACTAAGTTGCACAGGGCCTCACTAAGTTGCTGAGGCTGGCCAGGAGCCCCGATCCTCCGGTCTTAGCCTCCAAGTACTGGGATTACAAGCGTGTGCCACCATGCCTGGCAAATTTCTCTCTTTAGATTGACTTTCCAAGGTGCTGTGAACTTGAACCACAGCAATGCAATCATACATGTAGTTGGATAGTCAGATCAGTCCAGGTGCCCTCCATGACATGGTTGGGTGGTGTTTCCGTTTTACCTTCCTGTCCTGGTGGTTTGGACTTGCAGTGATTATTGCTTGCTCCATAGATTCTCCCTTTCACAACATTTAGTTGCAGAAAAAGAAAAAGAAGGAAGGCATATACACAGAAGCCATATATTTACAGAACTTCTTTTGTTGTCAGGCAAATAACTATTAACACAACAATAGGAGGAAGAGGTAACACAAACTAAAACCCCTCTGAATCTGGTCATGGTGGTACATGCCTTTAATCCTAGTACTTAGGAGGCTGAGATAGGAGGATCACAGGTTTGAGACTAACCTCTGCAGCTTAGGGGGACTGTTTCAAAATTAAAAACAAAAATTAAAAGGGCTGGGGTATAGTTCAGAGATAAAATGCTCCTGAGTTCAATCTCTAGTCCCCCCTCCTCCCCCAAAAAGACTCTCCTTCCCTCACAAACCTACTAATATACCTGCTACTCAATAAAGGTGTGACATGATGTAGTAGTAACACTGCAACTCTGAAGAACTGTCTTCTAATTTTTATCAATATTGCTTGGCTAGTTAAGTCTTAGAAGACAGGAAGTTCTGGATCATTTTAGGATCTAAACAACATCAACTGGTTTAATACAGACAAATATCTTAATCTTTGTATTGCAGTAGTCTATAATCTATAAAATGGGAATGATAAACTACAAGATACCCCATCCATTCCCCATAGGATTTTTATAATCCTCACATCAACATTCTTCATCAATGCTCATGTTGTTTGGGATGGAGGTGTACTGTTGAAAGGCTTGGTGTACCCCCTCCCATCACATTGTGATTTTTAAATTTTATTTAACTTTAAGAAATGTACTGTAACACAAGAAATGGATTGTGTTCAATGGTTCAAAAGCATTTGTGAATCTGTAGTAAACCCCTAAGTGAAAGGCCATTGGGAGGCAAGGTTATTTAATGCATTGCAAAGCGCAGGGTCTCTGCATGTATTCAACAGTTGCACTTGCTTTGGCCTGGTTCATTTGGCTCCTGACTATATGAATTCTTATTAGGATGACTTCTTAGATTAAAATTTTAATTAGCTTAATTCAGTGAAGCACTGCATAAACACAAATAAAAAGCAGGGTATTAAAGACTGCAAGTGAGTTTCCTTATCTCTGCCTTAAAAGATTTAGCTTAGAATCCCTGGATGGAATACTGCACAGGCCTGATCTAGGGAAGGTATTCAGCAGATTCCCCCAGGCAATACCATGCTTAGGTTACTTGGTTTCATTGCTTTGCTTTGTATAGGGTCCTGGAAGATAATATCATGGTATTTTGGATTATCATTTATTCCCAAAATGAGAGGTTTATTTCTAAACCTTGAATACCAACTCATTAATTTGTAGTAACTTCATGGATTAATCTAATATCTGACTTGTCTGAACACTTTACTGAATTCCAGCTGTTCCTGTTTTACTTTCTTTTCTTTTCTTTTTTTTTTTTTTGCGGTACCAGGGATTGAACCCAGGGGTGTTTTACCTCCGAGCTACACCCCCGGCCTTATTTTTTATACTTCATTTTGAAACCGGGTCTCATTAAGTTGTAGAGGGCCTCACTAAGTAGCTGAGGCTGGCTGCGAACCCGGATCCTCCGGTCTCAGCCTCCCAAGTACTGGGATTACAAGAGTGCGCCACCACACCCGGCTCTGTTTTACTTTCTTATCCTGGTGATAGATAAAGGTAGAAAATCTGATTTAGACAAATGGTAAAATACTGGGACATTTGTCAAAAGTAGATGATTGCCAGATCATTTTTTTTTTAGTTTTTAAATTACTATCAAGATCCTCTTTCAATTTACAAATAGCTACTCATCTACTATTGAAGGACAAGTAAGGAATACCAAATACTGATTTAACCTCCACTGAAATCAAAGGTGTCTAGTTTACTTTTATTTTTTTGCAGTACTGGGGATTGAACCCAGGACATTCTATCTCCGAGCTACACCCCCAGCTCTATTTTTTGTTCTTTTTTTTTTTTTTGCGGTACCGGGGATTGAACCCAGGGGTGGTCTACCTCCGCGCTACTCCCCCGGCCCTATTTTTTTTTATGCTTTATTTTGAAACCGGGTCTCACGAAGTTGCAGAGGGCCTCACTAAGGAGAGAGAGAGAGAGAGAGAGAGAGACAGGGAGAGAGAGAGAGAGAGAGCTGAGGCTGGCCGTGAACCCAGATCCTCCAGTCTCCGCCTCCCAAAGTACTGGGATTA
>PVJS01017734.1:0-35772 GCA_004027185.1 Glis glis
TCCCTTCCCTTTCCTTCCCTTCCCTTCTTCCCTTTCCTTTCCTTCATACTGGGGATTGAACCCAGAGGTATTTTTACCTCTGACCTACACCCCCAGCCCTTTTTGATTTTTAAAAGGGGTCTCATTAAGTTGCTGAAGCTGGCCTCAAACCTGCAATCCTCTTGTCTCAGCCTTCCAAGTACTGGGATTACAGGCATGTGCCACCACGCCTGGCTGACATTTTCATTTCACTGCAGCTAAATGACTTTGGCCAAGGTCCTCAGCATCATATCTAATATTGTATGCTAAAAACATTTCTCAAATTGCAAGCAATAGACCAATATTGGGGACCATGATCATTTTACCAGTCTAAGCAGTCAGGAGGGCAGAGCCTCTGGAAGATGAGATTCATCAACAAATCTCAACCCCCTAAGGACCCCTAATCTGGAGGGGAAGGGTCATGTGTATCCACACCAGCACTCTGCACTGTTATAGCTCACATGTTCTAGCACACCTTTCTCTGTGCCTTTATTAAGCACCACTAAAGACCGCCTCTCTTCCCTAATGTGATCTGGGAGCTGCATTGCTGAGTAACTGCCCACAAAGCATTTTTTGTTAGGAAGCCAGATCTCCCACATCATTCTATACCTTAATTTCTGTCAGAGAATTTGCCTTTGGAGAGTGACTCACAGGACAAATGCTCCCGAAAGGAGACGGAAGGCAGAGAGATGAGACCATTGCACCAGATATTTCAGATGAATTAAAGGATTCTTCCAAAGTGAACCTTGAAGACCCAGTGTTAGCAGGGTGCTCTCCCCACACAGCCCACCATCAAGCTCTTTCTGGCTCTTGTGGAGGTCTGTCTGGCTCATCTCCAGCTGTCCCCTCATCAAGAGGGAGCAACTTTTGTTCTGAGGCTAGACGACGGTCCAGGATCTCACACTCAAATGGTATCCTCACTCCACCAGAAATAGCAACACTTGAAGGAAAGAATGCTGAGTCATGGGATGGGAGCTATTCTTGCAAACATCTGCCTCTCTCTTTACTTGTTATTCTTTTTCTTCCCTAAGCCTCCATTCAGGCCTGATTAGTGAAGGTGTCACGTAATAAAGGAGCAGATGAATTTGTGAGGAGGCACAAAGGCATTCAGGTGAAAACCAAAGCCAGCCATGGTGGCACACGCCTGTAATTCCTGTGCTTGGGAGGCTGAGATAGGAGAATCAGATTTGAGGCCAGTCTCAGCGATTTAGCAAGGCCCTCTGCAACTTAATGAGGCCCTGCTTTTTTTATTTAAAATAAAATATAAAATAGGGCCGGGGTGTAGCTCAGAGGTAGAATGCCCCTGGGTTCAATCCCCACAAAAAAAAGTACCACAAAAGAAAAAGAAACAATTTTTCATTAAGTTTGGCATCTGTTTCCATAAACATATTGCTTGGGTCTTTTAATTTGTAATTAAAATCATCATGGCCCTACTAGTGGTGCCATAAGCTGATAGTATCCTTTATAAAAATCAACAAAGCAATGTATATCAAGAACCAAGCATCCCTTCCTGGGGTTATCTACCGTGATATGCATCAAAATGTATAATTACAATGCACCAATAAATGAATATATATATATATATATATATATATATATATATGTATAAATAAAAGAATTCAAAAGTTACGTATTATTATCTCTAAGAAAACTATGTGAAACTAACTAAATATGTCTTCTTCCTTTGAGTATTTTGGAAATCACAAATTAGCAAGCAAGAGAAACAGATGTGGTCATCCATTCAGTCAGATAATGATGGAGAACTGATGTTATGTGAAAAAAAGCAGGAGAAATGAACACTATGTTTGCACTGATCATAATTATGAACAATTATGGACAAAGACTGGAAACTAGTATGTGAAATGAAAATTGTGTTAAGGTCCTGGAATCATAAGTCATTATTTCTTATCAAATGTTTTTTTCAATAAAATGTTATGTTCTAATTTCATAAATACCTAAAAATTGATCTCAGGTTAAAAATGTTGTATAAATGATGATTTCTTTACTAATCTGAGAGTCATTCATTTGGAAAATTCTGACTCATACTTAAAAGAGACTGGAGAGAAGAGAGAAGATGGGCATTACTTTTCTTTCTTCTTTTTTTTTTTTTGGTAGTGGGGATTAAGCTCAGAGGCATTCTACCTCTGAGCTACATATCCAGCCCTATTTTATGTTTTTATATTGATTCAGGGTGTCACTAAGTTGCTGAGGTTCTCCCTAAGGTGTGAGACTGGCCTCGAACCTGCAATCCTCCTGTCTCAACCTCCCAGGTACTGGGATTACAGACACATGTCACTAGGCCCAGCTCAGGCTTTACTTTTGAACAAGTAGTTGGGATAATATAGCAGCATGAGGGGACCTTCAGTGGTAAGCAGGACAAGGTGAGATTCATCTGGGTCTTTCTGGCTGAGCCTGGATGACAACTGCAGCTTTGCTCAGGGAATCACATGGTGGTTATCCCTGTGACAGCAGCTGCTGTGAGCACCACCACGGCCCAGACGTGTGCTCTTGACTAGTGCTGAAGTCTCTTGAGACCAGGGTTTCAGCCTGGTTCATGCTGCGAGACTGTGACACTTTCTCCTCTGCAGAAGGAGGAAGTATGCTGACTTTGACTTTGCCCTTCTATGGCGTATCCTGCTCAGGACAAAAATGATCAGAGCTGTCATGACCTAGATTGCTGATAAACACAGGCAGGAAATGGGAAATTCGTGAGCATGTCAATCCCCACTTTAATTTCACCAGGCTGCCTGGGAGGGGTGGGAGGAATTAATTCTGCAGACCGCAGGCTTGTGTGAAAGGGTACGATCACTTCTAATGGGTTTTATTGACGTCCCGGGCTTGCTGTCATTGAAGTATCGGTGGAGGTCAGCTCTTCAGCACCTGCAGCAGGGAGCCTCTCTCAGGCCAGCACTCCGGAGGATGCCACCTGTCCAAACTGTCTGTGAGGGAGAGAGGTGCCAGGTGGTGGCTGGTACGGCTGTCGCAGATCTGGGGCAGTGTCCCCCTCAGGGGCCTCCTGCCACACACCACAACACTCATTCAGACATCTAATGCTCTGGGGCTTTGGCTGCTCAATACCAGAAGTCTTTCATTCCCTTTGTATTTAATTCAGTAAAAAATTACATCTAGGAGCAACTTATCTCCATCCTGTTCCACTGATGCACACCTGTAATCCTGCCAGGTGGAGGAAGGTTCTGGATGGGCCAAGATGGTTGGTTCTGGGAAGAGAGGAGGCAGGAAGAACTGAACACCCTTCCACATCCTGGGGCCTCTAACCTACTCAACACTCAGGCCCTGGGACCAGTAACAAGGCAGGCTGGGTCAGGGACACTGGGAAAAATGGCACCTTGGCTCGGAAGGTGTTTGAATGTATGTTTTTTCCGTGGGTCAAATGGTGGACTGACAATACAAGAACGGAGTTTTATTTATTTTTGTTTTATTTTCACTTCAAGGATATTTTATTTTTCTTTTTTAATTGGTGCATTATGGTTATATACAACAGTGGGATTTCTTGTTATGTATTTGTACATGCACATACGTAATTTGGTCACAGCATATTTTCAGTATCCAGCGTTGGCTGCCATTCTTGACACTGTTTTGGGGTAACTTACCATATTTGGCCATTTTCCCAGCACTCACTTTACTCTGTTAGTTGTCCATCTATCCAGGTGATCTTGAGGGCAAAGTACTTTGATGAAAGACACAGGGTGTAATCTGGCATGTGTGTGGGAGCTTAATATGGCCATAGAAATAAGAGTAGATTTCACGGCCATGGTGCGTCGCTGCTCATCTATGTACCTACAAATATGAGTTTCTATTTTAAAATGCAAAAGAAATCATGTAGTACATAGTAGAAGAGACTGAGGCCGGGCGTGGTGGCGCACGCTTGTAATCCCAGTACTTTGGGAAGCGGAGACCGGAGGATCCGGGTTCGCGGCCAGCCTCAGCTCTCTCTCTCTCTCTCTCTCTCTCCGTCTCTCCTTCTCTCCCTCTCTCCTTCTCTCCCTCTCTCCCTCTCTCTCTCTCTCTACTTAGTGAGGCCCTCTGCAACTTCGTGAGACCCGGTTTCAAAATAAAGTATAAAAAATAGGGCCGGGGGCGTAGCGCGGAGGTAGAACGCCCGTGTTCAATCCCCGGTACCGCAAAAAACAACAACAACGAAAAAAAAAAAACAAAACAAAAGAAGAGACTGCCTTCTTCCTCTACCTTTCTCGCAGCTCTACCTTTCTCTACCTATCTTAGTAGCATCGACTATTCATTCTTCAGTGCATTTTCTTCTCCTGGTCCCCATCTATCTTAAGCTTGGGATTCACTTTTTCCCACCCAGAGGGTGCCCTTTCATGTGTGGAAAGGCCCCTGGGCCTTTATACTTACTGTTTTCTCTTCCTGGAAAGTCTTGCCCTGGCTTCTCCAGATAGCCAGTTCCTTTCAAAATCCAGCTCAAGCGCTATTTCCTTATGACCTGTTCTTAACTCTCCCAGGCTAACTCTGTGTTTAATTTTTTTTTTGCATAGATGATGAACTATAACTGTATGTTTATACAAAATCTTGTCTGTGGACATCTACGGCCCAGGACCAAGTCATATTTTATCTTTGGATTCCTAGCACCTGACACAAAGAAGATGCTCAGTGCATTTACTAAATGACTGAATAATGAATAAAGCAAATTTAAATAAAGGGATTTTGGTTAAGACCAGGGGTTTCAAGCTAACACTAAAACATCACCTTCTAGGAGAATCTGCTTCTTATTTCATGTTCAAGAATCACACTGGAAAAACAGTAGCTGGCTTTGGAACACTGGAAAATGGTACCTTCTCTTACACCAAATATACTCCTACCGAATCAGTGGGATCCAGTGAGGTTTGCCATCCGGTGATAACATAGTTATTGTCTAATTCTAAATCTCAAATCACAAGAGACAAGCACCAAGAATGTGCAACTTAAACACACAGCAACAAATAAACTTATTTTATAAATGACAGAGCTTGAATTTTGAATCCTTAATCCTTAAAAGTCAAAAGTTTTACAACTGAATTTCCATTCACCCACGACAATTCTTTGTCTCAGCCAGAAATTTCCTTCTTTGTGAAGAACCCAGCACTTGACTCCATAGATATCTGCCAGTTGCATTGACCTTTGGTAAGCACATTAGACTCTATGCTCCAGGAGGCTGGGCCACATCTTCTCTGTCCACCACTCTATGCCCAGAGCTCACCAGATCTCAGGCACTTCAGTGCTAAGTATATGAAGAAATGCCTCTGCGGTAGACATTGCAGGGAAAAGGACCAATCCTCTTCATTACTTTATTCCCAGGGCCGTAAACAGTGCTGGGCACATAGCAGATGTTGAACTAGTGAAAGGACTGTTGGTTGCTAATATACTTCTATTAACTAAATATCCATTTATGGCAGCGTGCCTTCCTTGTTGCCTACCACACATGGTCAACCTCCTGGAATCTCCTGGCACACATTGTGGCTATCTCTTCTTTGAAGCTGCCGATGCCCCCTTTCTTACCTAGAACTCCCAAAGGTAGGGAGGAGGGGGCCTTTGGAGTCCTGGAAGAAGGGGTGTGGGTCTGGGGGAGCTGAGATAGAACTGTGGCTTCTTGTGATGTTTTGCCTGAAGAAGTAGGTGTATGCACACTATTAACATTACAGGACAAGTAATTTTCATGTATGTGCGAATGAAAGAGCCAGACTGATGGAGATACTGTTGCTCTTACTCCTCAAGTCAGATAAGAAGTGGGGTGGATAGAAAATCTGGACCGCTGAATCTCAGGAAGCAGGTATCTGTTTGCTGAAGTGTGCCTCATCTCTCTATCCATTCATCCATCCAATTTCTTATGAGCACCATCACAATAAAAAAAGGTTAGAAAACGTCATTTACTCGCTTTGCTTTGTTAAACTCCTTTAAGAGAAAAGGAATTTGAAATAAGAAGGCCAAATCCACACACATGTAATGTATTCAGATGAGATCAACATATTCAAACCCGTTCTGATAGTTGTGTCCTTCCCTCCTTCCCTTTCTTCCTTCCTTGACTGAAGTATAATTGATTTTATTAATCTTTGCAAAGACCAAGCTTTTGATTTTGTTGACCTTTCTCTACTGTTTTACTGTTCCCGTTTCATTGATTTCTACTCTAATTTTTATTATCTTATCTTTTGCTTGCTTTAGGTTTAAATTTCTCTCCTTTCTCTTCTTGTTCTTTTCTTGTGTATTCATCTAATGTTATGATTTTCCCTATAAGCACCATTTTTATTGCATCCCACATATTTAGATAAATTGTATTTTTATTTCATTTAGTTTAAAACATATTGCAATATCTCTTCACACTTCTCCTTTGAACTACGGGTTATTTAGAAGTATGTTATTAAATTTCCAAATATTGGGGAGATTTTTTAGCTATCTTTCCATTATTGATTTCTAGTTTAACTCTATTATAGTCTGAGAACATACTTTGTAGGATTGCTATTCTTTCAAATTTAAAACATATTTTATGGTCCAAAATGTAGTTGATCTTGGTGAATGTGAGCTTGAGAAGAATGCATATTCTGCTGTTCGTTGGGTAGATTATTCTATTAATGTCAATTAGATCAAGTTGATTGATTGTGTTGTTCAAATCATCAATATCCTTTTGGATTTTCTGCCTGCTTGATCTATCAATTACTGACAGAGGGATATTGAAAGTCTCCAATATAATAATTAATTTGTCTATTTCTTCTTTTAATTCTGTAAGTTTCATGACTCATATTTTGAAGTCTTCTTGTCAAGTTCATACATTTGCAAAATTGCTATGTTTTCTTGGAGAACTGAGCCCTGGATAATTTTTACTGTTCTTAAATCTCCTGTATCTAAAATTAATATAGCTGCTTCAGTTTTCTTTAGATTAGTGTTAGCATGGTAAGTCTCTCCCCATTCCATTATTATTTTTTTTTTTTTGCGGTACCAGGGATTGAACGCAGGGGCATTCTACCTCCACGCTACACCCCCGGCCCTATTTTTTTTTTCCTGTTTCAAATTTTTATTTTATTTTTTTTAACTTTTTATATTCATTTATTGGTGCATTGTTATGCTTTATTTTGAAACCGGGTCTCACGAAGTTGCGGAGGGCCTCACTAGGTAGAGAGAGGGAGAGAGAGAGAGAGAGAGAGCGCTGAGGCTGGCCGCGAACCTGGATCCTCCGGTCTCCGCCTCCCAAAGTACTGGGATTACAAGCATGCGCCACCACGACTGGCCCATTCCATTATTTTTTACCGATCTTAGTCTTATATATTAAGTGGGTTTCTTACAGGCACATATAGGTCTTTTTAAAAATCTGTTTGATAATCTTTTAATTGATACCTTTAGACCATTTATTAAATTATTTAATATAATAATTTAGTCATTATATATACATAAATATAATATACAATTATATATAAAGTGATTATTGATATAGTTAGATTAATATGACCATGGAAGCTATTTTCTATTTGTTGCCTTTGTTATTTGTTTCTTTTTTTTGCCTTTTCTCTTTTAAATTGTGTATCCCAATTCCTCCTTCCTGTTTCTTGTGAGGTTGTTTCCCTTCATTTCATTTATCTATATGCTTTAACTATTGAACACATGGTTACCATTTGATCTTTTAGATATATTACCAATACAAATTAATATTTTCATTTTACCTTTATTCTTTCTCTGACACTCTTCTTTATGTAGATCCAAGTTTCTAATCTATATAATTTTCCTTCAGACTGAATCAATTCTTTTAACATTTCTTGCAGAGTGGGTCTGCTGCTGGCAATGAATATTCTTTTTTTTTTGCGGTACCGGGGATTGAACCCAGGGGCGTTCTACCTCCGCGCTACACCCCCGGCCCTATTTTTATCCTTTATTTTTGAAACCGGGTCTCATGAAGTTGCGGAGGGCCTCACTAGGTAGCTGAGGCTGGCTGCGAACCCGGATCCTCGGTCTCCACCTCCCAAGTACTGGGATTACAAGCGTGCGCCACCACGCCCGGCTGGCAATGAATATTCTTGCCAGCAATTTTATCTGTCATGTTTGAAGAATAATTTCAGCACATTTAGAAGTCTGGATTGGTGGGTTTCAATCCACTTCACTCTAGTCTCTTGCCTGGCTTGCATGGTTTCTGATGAAAAGTTCACTTAATCACTTAATTCTTATCTTTGTTTTCTGAGTAAGATGTCCCCCCCCCCGGTTTTTTTCAAGATTTTTTTCCTTGTCTTTTGTTTTCTGCAGTTTGAATATGATATGTTTAAATGTGTTTTTCTGGGGGTGGGGGCAGAAGTTGTCCTCTTGATGTTCTCTAAATTTTCTGGACTTATGGTTTGATGTCTGTCATTATGTTGGAAAGTTCTTGGCCATTATTACTTCAATTCTGTTCCATTCTCTTTCTTTTCCAATTGTCTTCCAATTATAAATGTTTTGCCTTTTGCAATGATCTCACAGTTCTTTGATGTTTTGTCCTGATTTTTTTTTTTTTTGCGGTATTGGGGATTGAACCCAGGACATTCTACATGGGAGCCACACTCCCAGCCCTATTTTTAATTCTTTATTTTGAAACAGGGTCACACTAGGTGGGAGGGCCTCAGTAGCTGAGACTGGCTGAGAACGTGTGATCCTCCTATCTCAGCCTCCCAAGTACTGGGATTACAAGCATGTGCCACCACGCCTGGCTGTCTTAATTTTTTCTTTTCTCTTTGCATTTAAACTTAGTAAGTTTCTACCAACCCATCTTCAAGTTCATTGACTCTTTCTTGAAACATGTCAAGTCTACTGATGAACCCATTGAAAGCATCCTTCATTTCTATTACGGTGTTTTTGATTGATAAACTTTTCTTTTGATTCACAGAGTTTCCATCTGTCTGCTTACATTATCTGTTCTTACATGTTGTCTATTTTTTCCATTAGAGCCAGTATCATTTTAAATCATAGTCATTTTAATTTCCCCACCAGCTAATTGTCATATTGGAGTCTGATTCTGATGATTGCTTTGTTTCTTAGGATTGTGTTTTTGTTGTTGTCATTTGTTTTTTTTTAAGCATGGTTCTATTTTTTATTGTTGTTGAAATCTAGACACCTATGTTCTAACAAATAATAGGGAGATACTCAGGCTTTGAGAGTGACCATGTATGTGAATCCAGCAAAGAATTGGGTTATGTTTAATGTTTGCTATACCTGTAAGAGCCAGAGGCTCCCAATTCCTCCAGTTTCCTTCTTTTTCTGTCTTTTCTTGACTTTGGCTTCCCGAAGTATACCTCTTCAGAGAGTCTGTGTCTTGCAGATCTTTCAACTATAATCTATTGTTATTATTTTGGAGTCTTGCTGATGTGGTCATAGAGTATGGGGAGTTATAGTATTCTATAATCTTCCCATTAAATTTTAATCCTTAGAGGTCTTCTGTCTCTGGTCTATCGCCTTACCAACAGTCTTACTTCCCTAGCAGTATAGCTTTATTCCTTTTCTCCTCTTCCCTCTTCCCCAGCTGCAGAATTTCCCATCTATTTCTTTGAGGCCCTGATCACCCCTGATTGTATCACTCACTTCAACCCCACAGCTGGGACAGGGATGCTAAAAAAGGCCTGGGATCAGGGGAATTCCTTTCCCCTAGTTGAAATAAAGGCTTTGAGAACAGAACTTTGTCATGATAAAGGCTTTGAAATATTTCATAATTACTCGTACCCATCCCCTGACACAGCCATGAAGAATCTTTCTGAAATCTTCACTCTGAGACTCTGCTGAGATTTCTGGAATCTCTGAATGTTTGTCCCCTGCGCCCTGCCCCTGACTGCAATCTCCAGGAAATTTTAACTCCTAGACTAGTCCACACTTAACCTGCAGAAATTCACAAAAATGCCAAAAGTATTCCTACAGTTTAGGACCGCAGTGGATTCTGCTCCAGGTATGCAGATCGTGGCTGTGACACTCTTGATGTCCCTGACGGGTCACATTCCAGGGGAATGATTCGTCTGTATCCTCAGTTCAATGATAGGTTGGAAAAAAGCTGTTGATTTTCACTTTGCTTAGATTTTTTCTTACTGTAAGGATGGGAGCTCTTTACATGCTGGGTCTGAAGCAGCAAGTCTCTGACCTATTTTCCACAGTTGTGTCTGTACTTAGCATACTTGAGTCTTGGCAGGCTGCTCCTCTGCCAGCTATACCCATCCGGGACTTTTCTGGATTAGACTCCTGGTTGCTGCCAATTTCCCTGCATTGTTTTCTGCTAAGATTCAAGTGTTATATAACCAGGGGGCCCTTGGCTGGGGCTGAGCAGAGCCAGTGCTCTCTGAGATTGTGGCGGGAACACCTGATGTGCACAGCATATGGTAATCCTGCTGGTGTTAAAGGAAGTCAGTCTCACAAGAGGCAAACTGTGAGATCAGGGGACTTGATGCTACAGTATAAGGATGCTCCTTCAGTCTGACAAGATGTACAATTCCTGCTTCCCTATGTCACGAAGAAGAGAGGAACTGGGACCCCTCACAGGTACCACATAACAGATACTCCACAGACTCCAGTCTCTTTGGCAGGCCCTTACATCATTATGATTATTATTTAAGTGTTAATAATATGTTATTATTAATATATAATATGTCATTATTAACATATATATTAACATAATATATAATATGTTATTATTAAAGTGTTATTAATATGATAGTGTTGTGACAGGCTTAACAAAGAAGGAATGTACATGGGCTTGAGATTAGTTATACTGATGTAATTTAAGAAGTAAAGATCCTGCAATCAGCTTTCTTGGCTGTATCCCTTCTCTTCTGCCATACTGAATAATAATTTCATAGTTTTATTTTTCCAGAAACATAGATAAGGTCATCCTGCGAAGACCTGGATTCCTCTTTATCTTACAATGTTTGAAATTATAGAGCAAGGACTATTTATTTTAACCATTATTGATAAATAGGATGTATACCATTTTGATTTTCCACTTAAGATACAGAGGTTGGAAATAAAGAGGCAACCTATCGATTCACGTGACATTGTTGGCACCACAGTGTCTGGAGCAGCCAGATAAATCTATATACTTTTGTTCATGGATGGTATGTATATATCACAAGATGCCAAAGGGGATAAGCTAGAATTGGCTCCTTTATAGTCCCGCTGAGGTCAAACACCTCCAAACTGAGAAAAAAGGAAATTCTTCTGTCTTTCCAGATAATGACTCTCCTGCACCCTCTGAAATGGAATGTGGATAATCACGGTGACAGCTGGTTGGCAAACTGGGAAGGGATGGTGAGAAATGGCACAATGGAAAGGGGGCTTACCAATATATACCACTGGGAAGTATTGCTCCTCTAAGCCGGGTTCGAGATACTTCATAGACTACTTTCCACTATGCCAAACCATATCAGCTCCTTACATTTTTCTTTGATTCTCTGCCTGCCTCAGGCCTCACTGAAACCCCAGCAAGGCTGCTGCAGAGGTGGGTGGGGAAGGGAGAAATGAACACAAACAGGAGATTAGGAGAGGAGTGCAGACTGGATAGGGATGAGCAGAGGAAGCTCAAGAGAGGACAGGGTGAGCACTGCCCGGGCAACTCCTAGGGTTGTGAGTAGTCAGGAAGTGAGAGAATGGAAGAGACTGTGGGCATTAGAAAAGGAGTCAGGGAAAGAATCAGGGTAAGAGATGCAAAATGAATCAGAAAAGGAAAAAGGAGAGCTAAGATGTGTGACCCATACATCACACACACACACACACACACACACACACACACACACACACACTGCTATGAAGGAGGGCTGGGACTATCACAGTTGCTGACTGAATTGTACAGATACAGCTATTTGCAATAATTTGGAAATCATACCTTGTTTTGTTTAAGGGCACCTTTCTCTTTCATATGAGGGCAGTCCTTTCCCGTCACCACGGCTTTGATATCTGCCACCGGCACTGCAATTCATAAAAGAAAATGAAAGTAATGACACTGTTGAAAGCTTTGATGTCAAAAAGAAGCAGGACTGAGCATTGCCATTCCCAGAAACTACTGAAACAGGAGAAAAGAAGAAAAGAGGAAGAGAAGTCAGGCAGTGGCCCAAGACTAGAAACTAAAATATATTATTATATTCTGGTAAAGAACATCTCTGGGGAGAAAGGGCTATATCCATAAGCAGAGTTTGGGTCACTAAAACAAAGACATTAAAAATCATAGAAATGTTGGAAATGATGACATTAGAAGCAGTAGTAGATAACAGTGACTGAACAGATATGGGTGGTATGAATTCTGATAATACAGAGGACCTCTGTGTGCCAGGAACAACACCAAGTTGCTTTACATGTATCAGTCTTTTCTTTCTTTCTTTCTTTCTTTCTTTCTTTCTTTCTTTCTTTCTTTCTTTCTTTCTCTCTCTCTCTCTCTCTCTCTCTCTCTCTCTTTCTTTCTTTCTTTCCTCTCTTTCTTTCTCTTTCTCTCTTTCTCTCTCTCTCTCTCTCTCTCTCTCTCTCTCTCTCTTTATTTTGGGCTACAGCATCTGTATCTCTTAAGTTTCTGAGTTTTGGATAAAGTGGGGAAGCAGCCCAATCTAAAGAATATTGCCCAACTCTGAACAGTTCTGAATTCTCACTCCCTCGAGTCTCTCCCTCAACCGTCTCCTCGATTCTCACAGTTCTGCAAGGTAAGTTTAATTTTTGCTATTTTACAGACAATGAAACTAAAATTCAGTAAATAAAGGAAACTTTCTTTTCTGATAGGGAATTATAAACACAAATTTGCAGTTAGAGAAAATGATGTGGTCTCATGTCTTACTCAGGACTTGGAGGAAGTCCTGAGTAAGGACTTATGGAAAAGTTTTTGCTTTTAAAGCTTTTCCTAAGATCAACAGAGAGAGAAGGTAGTAGGATGGTTTGGAATCTTAATTTAAAAAATGCAAAGTCATCCATCTCTCTCCAACCCCTCCCTAGTCCTTCAGTCCCACTAGGGATTGTGACTCTAGGGACATGCCAACTGGCTTGGCTTTTCCAAAAGTGGGAATTTAGAATTGGTGAATAATCCATTCTTTATACTTCATTAATAATAAAGATAATTAGATATTTCATAGTTAAATTTTATATAATTTTATTGAGGAACTTGACTGTAGGGTTGGTAGCTACAGATAAAATTATAGAATATGTAGAATGATAAAACTACAGAATAGGAAACTTACATTTTCCAAGTATACTAAAATCACCAACATTTCCAAGTACACTAAATTTACTAAGAACTTTGTCCAAATCTGTTGATAGCCCTGAGCTTTCTCTAACCCTAAGAAGGGTTGCAGTGAGCCCTTCCAGGAGTCTCTGTATGGTCCCCTGTCATTTGCCCCACTACATCTGCTCCTCTATCTCACAGCCCTGATTCTAGACCCATTGGGTAGAGATTACTTGCTCAGGAAAATATAACTTTCCTCTTCTGGCTACATTAAAGACTATACTTCCCAACAGCCTTTGTGGTTAGAGGGGTCATGTGACTAGCCCTGGCTAATGAAATGTAAGAGGAAGTGCTTCTTTTCTAGGCTGAGGCAGGAAAAAGTCCACATCCTCAGTTCTTTCTTCCCCCACTGCAGAAACTGAAGGCCCATATGTTCCATTTGGACAATGCAGCTACGATGGCAGAACAGTCATTGGTTTGTGTCCCCCAAGAGACTGTGTGGAGCGGTCCTCACCAGCCCATGTAAGTTAGGTAAGTGAGGGAAAGCAAACTTTTGTTGTGCTAAGGCATTTGTGATTTTTTTTTTTTTTTTTGCGGTACCGGGGATTGAACGCAGGGGCGTTCTACCTCCGCGCTACGCCCCCGGCCCTATTTTTTATACTTTATTTTGAAACCGGGTCTTACGAAGTTGCGGAGGGCCTCACTAAGGAGAGAGAGAAAGAGAGAGAGAGAGAGAGAGAGAGAGAGAGAGACAGCGAGAGAGCGAGAGAGCTGAGGCTGGCCGCGAACCCGGATCCTCCGGTCTCCGCCTCCCAAAGTACTGGGATTACAAGCGTGCGCCACCACGCCCGGCTGCATTTGTGATTTTGAATCTACACTGTCAGGAGGCAGTGAGGGGCTCCTGATGATGTTAAAGCCAAGAGAGGATTTTGATCAGGTCTTTTTATGTGGAACAAGATAAAGAAGTAGGGCCCACTGACAGCATAATGCAGCAGTGTAGCCTCTCCTGACTGCTGTAACCTTTTACCACCAATGCCTTTTCTGCTTTTCTACCTGGCTCCTTTGGACCGGCATCTTGCCCTAGGTGGTCTCTATGATTCCCGAACCTACCTTTGACAATGAACACTGACTTCAGTTCTCCTCAAATCCATGTCATAACCAAGGGTCAACCTTGTTCCCCTCAGTGGCTGATCTAGCTGCCTAATCACCACCCTAAGAGTGCACATTCGGACACTTTGGGAAGTTGGTTAAATTGCAACGAACACATGCAAGTGAATCTTTGATATAATTAGAAAACCAATTAAAAAAAACTTCTCAAGCTTGATATGGAGTTTGAATCACAAGTACAATGTAGAAAGTCTTGTGTTGTATATTACATGGTCAATGAACTATAGAGAATGTCTAGCATCTCTGAATTGTAAGATGCCTCTTGGCTTTGAAAACTCATCAGGGTCAGTCTTCAGAATCTCTATTGAAGACTTCAGGGGAGAAAAGGCGCTTTTCCACTTGGTTATGTAGCAGAACATAATTTATATATTTTTTGTTGTTTTTTGCGGTACTGGGGATTGACCCCAGGGGCATTCTACCTCCGAGCTACACCCCCGGCCCTATATTTTATTCTTTATTTTTAAACAGGGTCTCACTAAGTTGCGGAGGGCCTCACTAAGTAGCTGAGGCTGGCCGCGAACCCGGATCCTCTGGTATCAGCCTCCCAAGTACTGGGATTACAAGCGTGCACCACCACACCTGACTTTAGTTTATCTTGTTTTTTTATATGCATTGTCCCCTGTCAGGGAGACAAGCTGCTATCTCACTCACAGGATTAAGACTAAAGAGAAAACACAAAATTTAAAAGTACAACATAGCTTTGAAAGGTTGCTTTTGCATAGTTCGGCTCTAGATGCTCTAAGAGATTAGGCACAGGAAGAGTGAAAAAAACTGTCCTTTATAGTCCTAGGAGCAGAAAGAGAGGGACCGGACTCATGCTTCTTGAATTAACACTCTAAGGAGGCAGAGCAAGAGATTCTTGATAACTTCAAACCCCAGCTAGGATTTTGATCAGGTCTTTTATGTGGAGCAAGACGAAGAAGTGGGGCCTCTAGATAGGAGAACCGGAAGGGTCACTACTGAAAGAAGCACCGCCCCACTCTTACCCCTTTGGGCGTGGCCTCATCTCTTAAAGTTATTCAGTTTAAGTTAGATTGAGACAAACTTAATTCAATATTCTTATCTTACAGGTGGGAAGCCTGAGGCCTCAGTTATGCAACATCTTACACTTAGTAGGGACAGAGCTGGGTTTCATGCCCCATGCCCCCTTGCTAGGCTGTGCTTTTCTTCATTTAGAAGGTGCCAGCACTCCCAAGTCATGCTGAGTACTGCCCCAAGTGTAGTTCTCACTTCAGGCGTGTTCAGGAAACTCTTTGCTAGTATCTGTGGAGGAAACTTTAATTGTGATTTAAAACAAAAAAAAAAAATCAGTAAAAAGTAAATGTGGCCACCATGATAAAAAATAACTTCAGTTTTCACCACTGGGAGCCAAACCTGTCCCCAGGAAGCAGCTGGCACGCCTCTGGCACTTGCTGTGTGCACAGCTACATAGCAGAGGCTCCTGTGGGTCGAGACCCAGAGGATGGACAGGTTGACCCTGGGGCAGTTGAGTTCAAATCTGGCCTCTCTAACCTGGCAGGTTGGCCATGTGGCATGGCATGATGGGAAGAGCTGTGCTTTTGGAAACAAAAAACCAGGTTTTAAATTCTAGACCCCCCTACTGTTCTACTTGCTTTGGGCTTAAGTTCTCAGAGCTTCAGCTTCCTCATCTGCCAGGTGAAACTATAACATCTATCTAATGGGGGTTCTCTGAGAATTAACTGTTAACATTGGAGCCCAGATCATCACTGGCTTTTAATCCAGGCAGTAGGGAGCAGTGGGGGAAATCTGGGGCATGGGGTTGGATGGTTGCCTTCAGATCTTTGCCCTACTATCACTGACCTTGTGACCTTGAACAAGTTATTTAAGTTCCCTGCACCTCAGTTTCCTTATCTGTAAAATACAGATGGTAATATGTACTGCTTGGAATTGTGCAGAAGATAATTTATGTAAAGCTCTTTGCATAGTGCCTGGTATATCATATGCACTTAACAAAAGTTACTTGCAATTATTCCATTATCAGTAATCAAAGTTAATTCTCTCTGTAGATGGAGGGACCTGAGTCCTTCTCTGAGTTTCCATGACCCAAATCCCCACTTTGCCTGGCTGTGTCAGCCACTCTGCTCATCTACCATAGCAGGCTTAATCTCCTTCTAGAAGTGCGTCGGCCTTGCCTTCCTCCCTGCCCTGTTGACGTGGGAGTGAGGGGCGCTGGCCTGTATTCTTCCAAAGGGCGGCTGCGAGGGGCCTGGGGCAAGGCTGGGGAGCAGTAGACCCCTGGGTTTAGTGGGGGTGACAGCAGCCTATCAACCCAGTGAGGAAGTGGGGTTGGAGGAGATGTAAGGAAATGTGGAATTTCAAGGACCCTATTTCCTGACAAACAAAAAGAATGTGAAAAGAAGAGATTTCCCAAACCTTTAGGGGAGAAGAGAGCTGAGAACAGGCCCTCGATCTTCACTAGTGCTGGTTTACTAAGAGGATTCAAGTACCCTGTTTGACTCATCAATATCTCAATATTCAGCCCTGATTACCTCAAGGAGCAAAAGGCAATTTTCCCCTTGGTCTTAAGAGAGTGCAGTTGTACATGGCAAGAGCAACGGCACTCAACATTAATTAAATGAACGTCTCATTTTTGTAGTGGAATAAGGTTTCTGACTTTTTAGGGCTCCAAGAAGGTAGCTATTTTGCTTCAGGCAGAATGCAGAGTTGGAGTGAATTGCAAACCAGATGGCAAGTTACAAGCAGCAAACTTGGGGCTGGGGCCATAGCTCTACATAGGTAGAGTGCTGGCCTAGCATGCATGAGGCCCTGGGTTCAAATCCTAGCACTGAAAGAAGAAACAGAAGAAAAAAAAGGCATCCAACTTCAGTTTCCTAGGCCAGGGCCTTCTCAGGCACACTGCTGCTTCATTTCACTTCATTGCATGAATAACCTGCCTTCTCTGGCACACAGATACAATCACACCCGTCCCACGATGCTCACCCTCACAACTATGCTTTCTTGGCCTGTCTTGCCCTGTCTTGCATTGGATAAAGTGTTTGTGGAGCTGTCTTTGTGATTTCAAAGGCAGCAGAGGAAAGGGACAGACAAGAATTTTGGAGGCATTGTCTGGAGGGACTGTTGTAACCCTCTCCCAGAACCAACATCATTCCATGGCCACTACCAAAAGCTGTGGGGAGATTCGCAGCTGGGGCCTCACTCTTCTGTAACCACCCTGGAGGGCAGCTCTCCCTGCCATGAGCACTCCTGGCTCCCAGCTAGTCATTTCCGCCCTGAGTTCTTGGAGGTGTGGGAGGGAGGGGTATTGGCTTCTAGGCTAGCCGAGGAACTACTTGTACACATGGTTCCAGTGCTCTCCACACCCTAGAACCTTCTCAAGGAGAAGGGCTTACCAATTTCCTAAGCAACTGGTGAGCTAGAATGTGTGTGTTTTATATAACACCTACGAGTCACATGCCTATCTTTGGGTTGAGAAGTGAGTTATATCCCTATAATTATGGGGATAAATAATTGTCCAGAGAGTAGGAGAAATGATTCACTGGGCCACAGTGAATGATTTTTCTGTCTGGATCATTTTCCCTGTGTCTTGGTCAGGTGAGGAATGGGGCTGGGGAGATGATCTAGAGAGCTGCTGGTTGATTTCACCACCTCTAACTCTTCATTTAGCTACTATAGAGCAGTACTTCCAAATCCTTGGCCCTGGACAGGTCTTAGTTCACGAGAGAGTTTTCACCAATTAAATCATTTACCAATAGCAAGTGGAGGAAAATGAGGGCACTGATACATGTTTTTCATAAAGCTAATTTAATTCAGTAGAAGGGACTACCCTTTATTCCAAGATTAAGTCCTTTTTACTTATTTTTTGTAATCAAGGGTCCTTTTATGAAAAAATATAAGAAAAAGATGTAAGAAAAAAAATTTCAGATTCTATTTTAACATCCCTTTTTTGCTAAAATTCAAAGTTGGTAACACCCAATCAATTCACATAAAAATTTACTTATTGGTGAAAGCCATATTTGGGGAATTACTATGTGGATTGGCTAGAAATATTTAACTAAGTAGTTCTCAAACTTGAGTGGGCATCAGTGTCAGCTGTGGGGTCTATTGAATCAGAGTTTGCTAGTCCCTATCCCCAGAGTTTCTGATTCAGCATGTCAGGGGGTAGAGGTAGGGCAAAAGAATTTGCATTTTTAAAAACGTTCCTGGGTGACACTGCTTCTGATGGTCCCAGGATGACACTTAGAGAGCCACCAGCCTGGCTTTTTGAACTCTGATCAAAGGATCCTCATCTACAGTGAGAAGTCCAGATATATTGCACCACCCCCCATGGTAGAATGCATAGGAACAGCCCCAGACTCTGCAGCAGAGGATTTTAGTTTTCTTTCTCCTTGCATTAGGGTGCCGATAATGTGGGCCAGGAAGGCAGTTCTCCTATGCAAGGTAAAGAACTACATGACACTACAAAGACCAGATTGTCCCATTTATAAGCCGGAAGAAGAGAGAATGTTCCATGCTGTCTGCCTGAAATGTCAACATGGAGTCTGTAAGTGTCAAGAAGTTTCCCACTCATTTATTTTTGCCTTCAATGGCCATGAGCTGTAAGGAAGGCAGTTCAAATTTGACTTCCACGGGCCCCGGGGTGACAGGAGGAAGCAGTGACACAGGGCGGGTGTAAAAACTGTCTGGGACACGCTTATCTGAACATTGCAGGGTGTGACTTCTAAAGGTCATTTAAAAGTGTCCCGACTGCTCCCTCTCCCTTTTTCTACCTGGGATATCCTCCAAGGTTATGACCCTTTTATCTCATTTCTCTTCCAAATTAAATCACCACCCTTATGCATTTCAATGTTTCTATAACACTTTAACTTGTACACTTAATACTGGCACCTGGCACCTGGTTTGATGTTAGGCTGAAAGAATCCTGCACAGCACTGACTCTTCAGACACATATATGTCAAAGCAGACAACATACAGGGGATAGTTAACAAACAATAAAATATCATTGACCATAAATTTTCAAAGTGAGTTACTTCTTTGAAGCAAATTAACCATATATGCATCTGCCACTAACTACATTATCATTATGGGATACATTAAGCCATGATCAATAAAAGAGGTCAAATATGTAAGTTATGCAAAGTTAATTGGGGTCATCAAAAGAAAAGACAATAGACAAAAATCAGGTTTATGTCGTTTTGGCTTCTGGTAACAGCATCTGGATAAATAATGTTAAAAGTAGACATCTGAACCCCAAGTTTGCGTTTTTCAGGAAAGACATCTGAGCATCCCATATACACTTTCCCTGTTCAGTACCGAATCTCACATCCATCAGGGTCTTGAGAATGCTCATGCCAAGACATATAAGTTGTGCCAAGTACACAAGGCTTATTTAGGCTGATCATTTTGTTGCAGGCTATATTGTGACTAAGAAATGACCAGTCAACCAAAATCCAGCTGTCCTACACGAGAGAGCCACTTACATTTGTCCTGCAAGGAATCGTGGGGCACTTCTCCCTGAGGGCTTTCTTCCAAGTCTCCATAATGCAGGACCTTGTGATTTGGTGAAAGTCGACAATACCAAAATTTGTCTGAGGAGAAAAACACAAGTTTACGAGGTGAATGATTCTGGTTTCCAAAAAAATCGGCATGTGATAACTCATGTGATTTTAAGTCTTGAGAAAGAATGGATTCTAGTGCCCTGGGCAGTAAGCCCCCTTTTGATTTTGATATTTAGATGTCACCTGTCTTGCTTGGTATACTTTTGGGAACCACTGGGAAAGTCAACAAATCCTTTAAGTTCAATGACAAAAGATTTTCTGAGGTGACAGTTTCCAGAGGGCATTTTACCAGTATCTATAACCACCAAGGACTGTTCCTTATCCACTTTGGTCTTAACAAAAGTAGGAAGAGAGCCAGATGCAGTGGTGTACATCCTAGTTACTCAGGAGGCTGAGGCAGGAGGTTCAAGGCCAGCCTGGGCAACTTAGCAAACCCTGTCTCAAAACACAATAATACAGAGGGAGGTTGGCATGTAGTTCAGTAGTAGAGTGCTTGCCTAGTATGTATGAGCCCCTGGGTTCAACCCTCAGTATCACAGAAAAAATGGGGAGGGAGATTAAACAGCTTTCTCTCCGAGATTTTTCAGATTGCTGAGATAGTTGTGTACCAGTTCATATCTTATCTGACATAGCAAATCCCTCCCTCAGGGACTAAGGCACACAAGTGATCAGTGGATGAATTGTTAGGATACTAGTAAATATACACAGGGGGTGGGGCTATGAGGGGATCATCTGAATAATACAGGGATTTAGCAAAAGAATGAAACCATCCACCATCATCTATTTCCTTACGTTTAGTTTTCTGGATGGGTATGATCAGGGCCTTAGGATTATTCTTAGGAATAACTTACTCCCTATTATGATTTGAGTCTGGGATGCCCCTCAAATGTTCATGTGTTGAAAGCATGTCCCTACTGCACGAAGGTTCACAGGTAAGGCATGGCTGGAGGGAGTGGGTCGTTGGGGGTAGGGCCTTGGGGACTATCTATGTCCCTGGTCCCCATCTCTTGCTCTCTCTACTTTTGCATTGAGCTCAGCTTTCCGCCATCATGCTGCGCTGCCATGACATCTACTTTGGAGTTGGCTCACTCTGAAAGCCTGAGCCGAATGAACTTTTCCTCTTCAATGTTGTCTGTGTCAGGTGTTTTGGTCACAGTGATGGAAAAGTAGACTAAAGCATCCCTCAGTCCCAAATGTAATAAGAAATTTTGAATAAGCCTGGGAGGCAGAGAGAAGGAGGCAAGAGCATGTTGTGTCAATCTATAGATTTATGGATAAGGAAATTGAACTCTGATAACAATGTTTGTGTAGCTAGAAATGCTCAGCTTACTGCTCCTCTTCCAGGAAGCCATCCTTGATTACTTCAGCAGAAAGGCTATTCAAGAGTCATATCTCACACTCTGGGCTGTTCCAGTATCTTCTCTGTACCATACTTTATGGTCCTGCTCAAGTCACCTCACTACTGTGCCTGTAAGCCCCAATTGTTCTGAAACCACTCTGAGTAAAAAGCTCCCCATCACATTTTAAGAAAAGTGGTTTTCTAAAATGGCTTTCATGCAAAATCATGTTTTAACTATAATTCTTTTTTTTTTTTTTGGTGGTACTACGGATTGAACCTAGGGGCACTCTACCTCTGAGCTACAATCCCAGCCCTATTTTTTTATCCTTTATTTTGAAATAGAGTCTCACTAAGTTGCGGAGAGCCTCACTAAGTAGCTGAGGCTGGCCGAGAACCTGTGATCCTCCTGTCTCAGCCTCCCAAGTACTGGGATTACAGGCATGTGCCAGCACGCCTGGCTACTATAATTCTTTTAATAGACAAAAATGTTTTCAAAATGGAAGTAAAAATCACATAGTGAACAAAGAAAATGCCCAACCACACCTGCAGAATAAAAGTGCCTCTGATTCCTATCTTCCTAAATTGTCAATAGGGTTTGAGAATACCTGAGCATAGTCAGGGTACTGCAATCCATATATTTAAAAGAACTGAGTTCTGGTGGAAACATTGGAGAGGTGGGGGATCATGTGATAGCTAGGAAAGCAAATGGAATCATTAAACTTTCAAAATTATGTTATACATACACCAAACTCAGGGTCATTTTTCTGGGAAAACACTTCAAAGGGAGAAAAGAAAGTTATTCCCTGAGTATTTCACAGCCATCTTAATTAGGTAAATGTCCAATTATTGTTTTCTCATGAGGAGAACACATTTGGGAATTTGACTTGTAATTCACAACAGGAAGTGTGGGTTCCAGAGCAGGATGCCACATGTTCCGTGTTCCTGGGGGCCTAGCATGACAGGCTATGGTGGCTTCCTCTATCCACAAGGACCTTTCCTCTGGTCTATATGGCTTGTGATGACCACAATAAAGTTTTCCTTCCTGTGCCTCCGCTGACATGGGATTTGGGGCTGAGTGACTAAAGGGTGGGAGGAAGCTGGGAAGTCAGTGACCTTGTGGACATGGTGACTTTATGTTGAGTAAGGTATTAACCTGCTTTTTTTTTTTTTAACAGGAATCCTCATCTTCTCAAGCTGGGGTGAGCTCCAGGGATTAGTGGTGGTTCTTACAGCTAAGGAATCGATATGGCGCAGTCAAAGAGGATTGTGTTTACTCAGTATATTTTGAGGGGAGGCATTAACAAATTCAACTGTTACACATTTAAAAATACAAACAGATATATTAGGGAGAAAACTGTACAACACATTCATTTGCAAGATGTATTCATTTGTGAGACTTCAAAATATTTTGCTGCGTATACTTGCAGGAGAAATGTATTTACCTAACAGATAATTGCAGTGTGTATGTGAGGCACACAGCGCTCTACCTGGTACTGCAAAAAATCATTAGAATGAATGGCAGACATGAGGGATTAAAACAGGGACGTGCAAGGAAAAGGAGTTCCCTCAGCTCTTAATGACAGCTAAAAGAAAGATGACAGAGATGCTCGTTTCCCAGGTCTGGGGCATGGGGACAAAGACAAAACAGGAGCTTGGCTGTACTGTAGCAAAAAATAGGAATAGGGAAGGCCTCTTGTGCAACATCTTCTGGCATTCATAAGCTAGTAGAGAACAGTGGCTATCGATTAGGGTTCCAGGATGCAAACAACCATCTTTCATGCAAAGTTGCCATGGATCTTTACTTAAGAGAAACATAAAAGTCTGCCCAGAAATCTGCCACAATGCTCTGCTGTACTGCTGACAGAATTTCCTCCCTCTTGAAGCTTAAATTCCCTTATTTATATGACACCACCCTCCCCTGGTTTCCCTCCTACCTCTGGCTAATTCTTTTTTTTTTTTTTTGGTACTAGGGATTGAATACAGGGGTGTTCTACTTCAAACTATACCCTCAGCCCTTTTTATTTTATTTATTTATTTTTTATTTTGAAACAGGGTCTTGCTAAGTTGCTAAGGCTGGTCTTGAAACTGTGATCCTCCTGTCTCAGCTTCCCAAGTACTGGGATTACAGGCATGTGCCACCATGCTTGGAGCCTACCTCTGGATGATTCTTATCTTATACAAGTTCCTCTTTCTCTGTCCACTGCCAAAATGGTAAAGAGCAAATAGGTCAGTGCATCACGAATGTAAGTGATGTGTTCAGCTCCTCTTTATCAAATAGAAAGTCAAAGTCTTGGATGGATGACAGGATATTGGAAGAAGGGGCTGAAAAGGCTGAGAAGCTTTCCCTGACTTGTAATCAAATGAGGGTGCTCAGCCAGTGTCTTCCTCGGGGTGAAAGCTGGAGTCCTTAGCTTTGAGGGGTTCAGAGGCATCGACACTTGTGTATGTCTGTCTCAAAGGTGGGGCTGCTGTGAAGGAGACTCCAGGGGCCAGTTCCTGCTAGCACAGCATACTGACATGTTTGTGAAGACAATTTCAATGTCATCCACCAGCAGCAGCTTGATTTGCAGTTTCTTTTATGGTAAGAAAAATGTCTATTTTCCTTTCAAAACCCAGCATGATGTTACTAGTTCCTCCATCCCTCGGGGCCATGAAAGAGCGGGTTTTGTCACTAAAAGCAATTAGTAGGAAGCAATGAGAACATTATCAAAGATTGTTCACTAGCATTTAAGGAGAAAATAAGAGTTAATATGGAGGCCTTCTAGTCAATTACAAATGAGAGTATGCTAATAGCCATCTCTTCATTCCCAAACTCAAAAATATGGAGACCATTTTGTGCTTCAATATTTGTCTTTCTGTGTGTGTGTGTGTGTAGGTTCAAAAGGAAAAGCTGGTTTCAAAGCTCCCCAGCCTGGTTAGAAGGGCCGATTAAAGCGATTCCCAATGTCACATAAGATTATTATGAAGCTAATGACCACTGATGATTGGAATTCTTGCAGCACTGTCCAACAAAACTTTCTGCTGTGATGGAAATACTCTATATCTGCGTTCCCTAATAGTAAGGAAACAAGTTTTAAAATCTCTTTCATTTTAATTAACTTAGCCACAGGTAGTTGGCCACCAGGTTGTCATGAGAGTCATGGCCAGCTGAGTAGTAGCTACTATTGGTAAGTGTGAAATGCTGGTCATTCTGCGAGTCACAGGGCACAGCAAGAATCAAGTCCTGATCCACTTTGCTGTGGAAGCAGGGGCAGCCTTGCTTTGGTTGCAGAGCCCATAGTTGATAGCTGGCTGCTGACCCAGAGGGCCCTGAGAATCCTCTGTTAGGGAGGCAGGGCGGCTTCATCTAAGTTACATTCTTAGAGCATTTCCATTTGGATTTCCTATTGATCCTAGGTTGGCCTAAAATGGGCCGAGTCCTCAGTATATTCAGGAGAAGGGCCACTTCCTGCCTCAGGTCCAAACTTTCCAAGTCACAAAGTAGGAAGGACTTTGTGATGTCTTTAAAGGGAAATGTCACCTTCTAGATGATGATGAGGTGCACAATTTCTCTGGCAGCCCAGTAAAGGGAAACAACAACTCTAGGTACACAAGAAGGTCATTCTGCCTTTCAGGTCTTTCTCACTTCCCTGGATGTTGTTCAAAACCAGAGATTTGTGTTTCGATTCAGAAGTCTTCCTCCCTGGAGAAAGCTGTCTCCTCTCATAGCATATGAACCCAAAGGTCCCAAATACTCACAATGATTTGGCCTAATAGATGCCTTGGAATCACACAGACTTGGGTTATGCTCCTAATCCTGACACTAAATAGCTGTGGGGTCTTAGTCAAATTATAAAAACTTAGGCATCCCTGTTCTTCATTTGCTAGATAATGGTCATAAACACATGAGTCAGACATATATATGTATATATGCATCTCCCACAGGTCTCTCAACAAATGTTTGTGCCTTCCTGTGCTTCCAGCCAATGGCAGCGTTTCTCATGCACACTACTGGCCCCTCCATATTTTGGGAACAGTGATCATATGTTATTTTGATTTATTGTAAAATGCCTATTTCTTGAAGATGAACTAGCTTTTAATTTGAAAAAATATGCATGCATCTATCTATCTATCTATCTATCTATCATCTAACTATCTATTGTACTGGGGATCAAACCCGGGGGCATTCTACCTCTGAGCTATACTACCAGCCCTATTGTTATTTTTTTCTTTTGAAATAGAGTCTCAATAAGTTACTGCACACTGCCAGCCTTGAACCTGTGATTCTCCTGTCTCAGTCTCCCAAGTACTGGGATTATAGGCATACATGACTGCGCCTGGCTGAAAAATACGCATTTATTTATATCTATCTTTTTTGTTAAAATGAGTATGATTAGATTTAATGAAATATTAAAAGAAAACTTCAATCAAAGATAGAGGAAGAAACAGCCCACTGCCCAAAAGGGTTTATATGGTTACTGTGCCTGGATGACCCATTTGGCTCCAGGTTTTCTGACTGGGCCACAGAGCAATGTAATGCACACAAGCCTTGTTGGCAAAAGTGGGTAAGCATGCTTTTTCCTTGGGGGTACAGTGAGGGGAAAGTTTTGTCCAGCATTAAATTCTAAGATATTTTTGTCATATTAGCACTTAGAGATGCTGCTCACTGAAATGAGTAATGTCCTCAAAAAGAAGCAAACTTTCATGTTACCATTTATTTTTTTTTTTTAGGGTGCAGCTGGGGATGAGCCCAGGGCCTTGTGCATGCTAGGCAAGTGTTCTACTATGAGTTACATCCCAAACCCCTCATGTTATAATCTCTTGAAATGACTCTCCAGTGTTAAGCCCTGGGCTCTAATCAAGACCTTCAATTCAAGTGGTTCTGAAAGACCTTAATTTCTGAAACATGGAAAGTAGAAGGCAGTTCTTGAGACTATAGATTCTCATAGAGCAAATAACAGTCTTAACACAGACAACTTCTGAGAATTTTTTTCTAATCTCCCCTGCAGGAGTCCAGAGAGCACAGAAGCAAGGCAGAGCCTTAGACTCTCTGGTGAGGATAGAATGTGTGTGTGTGTGTGGGGGGGAGAGCAGGGATGTAACATTCAAGGCCTCTCTACAGCCTGTGTTTAAAGTCTATATTCTCAGGAACTACAAGCTAAAACTAAGAATAATCATGATTAATGAACGTTTGATTAATGTGTCAAGCACCACACTAGTTGCTAAAGATGTACAATTTTATTTAACCCCTGTTGCTATTTGGTGTACAACTAGCATTGTCTCTGTTTGACAGAAGAGGAAAGAGAAGCATAGGGATGAGTAGAGAGCCCAAGGATGCCCAGCTCATGTGTGAGGAGGCAGGGACTTGAACTTCCTTAATGTTTCTCACATGATTTACTGCCCTCAGTCCTAATGTAGCCAGAATTCCCAGAAACCCAGATCTGTCCTGTTTGCATCAGACTATCCAAATAGCAGAGATGGGTAGAAGGATGGATAAGAATCAGCTCAGGGACCTCTAACCAAACGCGGCACAGGAAAGGACTCTGTTTGCTTGTCCCCTTCACAGGTCTGTGGGACTGGGAGCTCATTCGCATTTTCCTCTATAAAGTTAATTACTTAAACCCACTCATCTATGTCCTTGTCACTGTCAGACAAGTTCAAAGGGAGTGTGGCCATGGCCTGTGATGGCACCGGGCCGGCAGGTGACCATCCCAATCTGAGCTCTCCTGGAGAAGTGCATCTTTCTTGAAGGGATTAAATAGATTTTACATCACATTTTCATTAATCTGTGTGAATCTAAATGGCATGCTTTGATGGGCGATGAGAAAAGAATTTCAGCACAGTCTGCTTTAAATCCCTATTTTTAAGCACAGAGTCAGTCACCAGATTTCAAATCCATTTACCAAACACCAAAAAAGCTTTTCTTTCTTCATGAGGAAGGATTATGTTGTATTAAACACAGATGGCCATGCTCCCTAGGGAGCTCAACTAATAAATTTACCAACCAGATGCTAATTTTTTTGTTCATTAGGTAGTTCGTTTCTAGAAAGTTGGAAAAACCGCCGGGCGTGGTGGTGCATGCTTGTAATCCCAGTACTTGGGAGGCGGAGACCGGAGGATCTGGGTTCGCAGCCAGCCTCAGCTACTTAGTGAGGCCCTCCGCAACTTCGTGAGACCCGGTTTCAAAATAAAGGATAAAAATAGGGCTGGGGGTGTAGCACGGAGGTAGAATGCCCCTGGGTTCAATCCCCGGCACCGCAAAAAAAAAAAAGAAAGTTGGAAAAACCTACAGATAAAGGATGAATGCTTTCTTTCTTAAAAAAAGAAATCTATAATTACTATATCCAGAAACATGGTTTTCTAGTAGACATTACTCATTTCAGCCTAGAAAGGGAAGTCTCACAGTGAAATACACCAGAAGGTTACATTTAGCTTTAAGCATTAGGGCTTCTGCTGGCCATCTGTGGAGGCACTTGTGGTACTGGTCTCTTTGTCATCCCTCATCTCCAGACTTCCATGCCCTTTGACCAATGTCAAGTAAATAAAAAGTTACTAAGTCACCTTGATGTGGGCCATAGATCCTGAATATTGATTTTTCCAAAGGCAATTAAGAAATCAGGGCATACAAATGACTACCTGGCCGAGTTCTCAGATCCTCCAATACAAGCCTCCCATTTTATAGATGGGAACTTGCGGCCTTAAGTGGTCACATGTCCTGCCTTAAAGACACCTAGGTACTTAATTAAAGAGCTGAGAGGCCTAGAGCCAAATCAAGAAAGCTCACTGCTTTCTTCCGACACAATCTCCCAGGATCACAGCAGCTACCTTTTGTGATGTTTTCTAAGAAACATCATTCATGATTGCCTTTCTTCCATGCACTAACCTTAGGAGACAAGTATTATTATCTGACAGGGAAACAGCCCAGGTTCATATCGCTGGATATGTGTAGAGGTGAGCCACATCACCTGGCGTCAGGGGTCCTGTCCTTGCCACTGTGTCACACTGTCTTCTTGGACTACCACCTACTCTGACATGATGCCCAGTGCAAGGAATCGAAGGAAAGAGGAGAGCATGAACCCATCCTTCAGTGGCTGGATGGGAGAGACGAGGTCCTCTTTCACCACTTTCCTAATGTGAGCCTTTCTTGGTTCCAGCTGTAACTCAGCCCTTTGTTATCTTGCCCAGTTGCCTCTCCTGAGGCCCGGCATGAAGCTGTCAGGACTGTCCATCAGCTTTGAATAACCCACATTTTCATTCCTCCAGGAAGATCTGCCTTTGGAAGTTCCTCAATGTGGTTTTTTAATTGGTGCATTGTAATTATACAGCATAGCGAGGTTCAAAGCGATACAAACACACATGCACACAGCACTTGGTGTTTCCCTCCGGATCCCACCCCACTCCCCCGATCCTGTACACAGTGGTGAGATCGGTAGTGATGCCTTCATATATGCACACAGCATATTTGAACTGTTTCCTTCATCAAGTGTTCTTTTTCCCCTCTCCACCAATCTCCCCCAATTCCCTTCCACTATTCTACTTGTCTCTCTCCTCATTTATCTTAAGTCCCTTTTGTTTCCTATTTTCTCTCTAGCTTCCACATATATATGAGAGAAAACATTCACCTCTTGACTTTCTGCGAATGGCTGATCTCACTTGGCATAAAATTCTCTAGTTGCACCCATTTTCCTACAAATTTTGTTCTTCTTTATGATTGACTAAAATTCTGTCATGTCTATATAGCATATTTTCTTTATCCATTCATATGCTGACAGACACCTAGTTTGGTTCCGTAATTTGGCTATTGTAAATTGTGCTGCTATAAACATGGATATGCATGTATCACTATAGTATTGACTCTAATTCTCAGTGTGATTTTTAATGGTGGCATTGAAATATTTCAACTTTACTGAATATTCAGTACAGAAAAGTTAAGGTGTATGGTCAGGGAGACGGGCTTAGCACAGATGCAGAACGATTATTGTCTTTAGTGGTGAACTTTGTGTCTGAGCAGGGCATCCATCGAGCTCCAAAAATGTCTGCCAGAATTTCTCCTGGGCCATAACTGATGTCTGTCCTTAGGACAGTTGTTAACACCTTTGCTTATTCCTGGATCTTCCTCAATCTCTTCATCTCTCCCCAAACCTTACTGTTCAGTTTTATTTTCTGGATATTTGTTTCTAGCACAGTATGATATGAGGTTCATACCTCATGATATGATTGACTATGCAATCAGCAGCTTGCTAAGAAAGCAAGACAACATTCAAGGCAAAGAAACAACTTGAAGTGCTTCTTACCTTGAGGATCTGGTCTATTGGAACTGTTTTGACTTGATATTTTCAGGTTAGAAATTATAGAGACAACTCAGAAATCTGTCTTGTGAAATTAGGAAAACTGATACTATCTCACCTTAATTCACAGTTCCTTATAGCCCCAAATAAAAGAACTCTGACATGAAGAGAATTGGTGTGGAGTTTTTTAGAATAAAGACCATTTATGTTGAAAGCTCCAAGATCCAACCCTGTAGTGGGTGCCAGCTCACCTGGTAGAATAGTGAGTCTTTAAACAGAAATGGCCAGAGAGCTGTGGAGGATGAAGCCCTGTTTTTGTGGGACTTTTCGAAAGTTATTTACCCCCTTGGTGCCAATTCCCTTACCTGTGAACATAGCATAATTGCAATAGCTGACCCTAACCCTAACCCTAACCCTAACCCTAACCCTAACCCACAGGGTTATTGTGAGGATTAAATGAATATGGTCATGCCTCGCTCAGCAGTGGGAACATATTCTGATAAATGTGTTAAGGGATTTCATCATGATGTGAGCATCATAAAGTGTACTTACACTCAAACTAGGATGGCTCTAATGCTTCTGGGTGATATAATCTTATGGGACCAACATTGAACACGTGGCCCATTGTTGACCAAAACGTCTAAAAACATGTTTTGAGAAGACACTGACACATGGTAAGCACGTGGTACACATTAGCTGTCGACACCATTGCTAGCAGCCTTGTGTCATTAAATGACAAAGAATGGCTCTTCAGTTCCATGGGTCTTTTGGTAATTCTGAACTTTGGTCCTCCTTAGGTATGCATACAAACAAGGACTTCTCTAAAATGCTGCTGTTCCTTTTCTGAGCATAGTGCTGCATGACCTACCATAAGCCAACATCACGCCCTTCTGACTCCCCGGGGGCAGGCCACTGTTGACCCAGTTCGAGTGTGGCATGTGCCCACATAATACCTTGCCTCCGCCGGGCGTTGAGTTTCCTAAAGCAGGTCCCTTCCACAAGGCGGTTCAGGCGTTGTTGTTTGATCAGCTCTAAGATTTCTGGCTGGATCTTCTCCTTTAGTTCCCTGTCAAAGGATAAACACATATTCCACAGTGCACCTTAAGAAACAGTGCTCAGCTGATAGGCATCATGAGAAGATGGGGTAGGGAAGTATGCACCATGTGCTTTCATGAACACCCCAGGACCTCCCAGGTTGGTGCTTTAGAGAACTGTTTATTAAGCACCAGTGGTCAGGGTTATCTACTGCAGTAACACTATGGAGTCCCTGACATTTACATACTATCCAAAAAAGCACCGGCCACTTTATGTGATGTTCTTCCAGAGCAAAGTATCCTGAGAAATATTCTTCTCTTAATACATAAAGACACAGATACAACTTATGCAAAACTCCAAGGAAATAAATCTGGTAAAAAAAAAAATCCCCCCTCACTCCGAACCAAGTAAAATCCTAGACTAGATTCATGATCTGACCAAAAAGGATTATTGAACAACTGTGAGATTGCTATTCCACAGTAAACTGTATCTTGGGCAAACCTTAGGGTGCATTTTTGCATCTCTCATAAATGGGAACCACAATGCTGTCCTAGATTCTAGCCCAAAGAGATTGAGATAATGATGGGATAAATTAAAAATTATTTGCAGCTTGTCTCAGGCTAATAGGATGTAATTTAGTTTCAGAGACACCATGCAGCAAAGATATCATGGTAGAGTGCAGTGGTTTTCAAATACTTTTTAAAAAGTTTCTTAAGACAGGAAATTTTACCCTGGCATTTGAGTCTAATAAAGCCAGAGACATTCTAGCTGAAGGTGGATTTGGAGACAAGAGCCCAGGCCTCAGAGCAACATCGAAAGCATTGGCTAGAACATAATCTAGAAGTCGGAAGACTAGAGTTCTAATCCAGGCTCTGCCTGTGACTAGATTTTCATGTAGTTTATCTAAGTCTCCATTTTTTTTTATGGTACTGGCAATTGAACCCAGGGGCATTTTACTTCTGAGCTCCACCCCCAGCCCTATTTTTTATTCTTCATTTTGAAACAGGGTCTCGCTAAATTGCGGAGGACCTCACTAAGTAGCTGAGGCTGGCCGCGAACCCGGATCCTCCTGTCTCAGCCTCCCAAGTACTGGGATTAGAAGCGTGTGCCACTACGCCCAGCCTAAGTCTCCATTTCCTTATCTGTAAAATGGGAAAATAATTTTTCCTTGGGAACTGCCATGATTCCCAAAGGAGACAGCGGGAGTCCAAGATTCTATAAACACTGGGCAGGAATGAAAGGTGCTCCTGAATTTGCTTTGGTGATATTCTTTCCTTTCCTCAGCTCAGTCACTCCAAATGTCCTTATTACACTGTAGTCAAGGTTCATATATTCTACATTTTCAGCCTTAACTTAGCCATTCTCTGACACTGGACTGCAGGGAACCTGTTCTCACCTGGTGCCCCTTCCCAAGTGGGGAAGGCACCAGTGCTTGGCAAGCACCTGCTATGAGCCTGGTAGCATACTATGGAATTTTACTGCCCCCCCCAGTAAAACAAAATTTTGACGATAGGTATTAATATCACCATCCCCATCTTACAGGGGTGGAAACAGTTCTTGGAGGTTAAGTGTAGAATAGGGTACAGAACCAAGTCTTCCTTATGCAACTGCTTCTATTTACACACGAGCAAAAAGGAAAAAAGAGTTGCATAAGAGGATTTAGCCATTTAATGTGATATTCCAGTACTCGACTAATACATATTTGGGAGCTGATTAAATGGCCTCCAACCTCCTGTCATTTGATAGTGTTCCAAGTGAACATCTATAAAGCATAATATGGAAATTCTGCCCTAGTAATACAGCTTGGATCATTTATAAAGCTTTCCCTGCACAGGTCTCTTAGGGTCTCATCTCAGGCTTTTAGATCACTAAAACTATTTATCATCAATGCTCAGCTTTTGTAAAATGGACTCAGTAAATTGCAGCTTTGATGATACCCGCACTGAATGAAGAAGAAGGTAAGGAATTGCCCAGGCAGTCACACATAGCAATAAATCACTGCTACAGACTTCTAAGTTCAGGCGACTAGGCAGAGAGGATGGAGAAAATACAGGAGAAAGCATTTTTGAGTTTTGTTAATTCTTAGATTATAGATGTGACTTTAAATAATAGTTTTGCAGCCGGGCGTGGTGGTGCATGCTTGTAATCCCAGTACTTGGGAGGCTGAGACCAGAGGATCTGGGTTCGCGGCCAGCCTCAGCTACTTAGTGAGGCCCTGCGCAACTTAGTGAGACCCTGTTTCAAAATAAAGAACAAAAATAGGGCCAGGGGTGTAGCTCGGAGGTAGAATGCCCCTGGGTTCAATCCCTAGTACTGCAAAAAAAAAATAATAATAGTTTTGCTAGGCTAGGGTTTTGTTATTAAAATGGAGAGGAAGAAGATGCAGAGACAATAGAAGGAAAATCCAAGTCATTCTAACTGATGAATTATGACTTTTTGGTGTAAGATCTAGATATGCTCAACATGATGTACTTCATTATGGGGTCATCTTGAGGGTGTAGAGAAGTGACTCTGCTGCTAAAAGAGTTACCCAAAGTCTCCAAAACATGACTGAACAATGAGGAAAATGAAATAAGTTTTTCTTTTTCTGATTTCTTCCTCTTTTCTTGCAGATGGACCCAGTAACTATTAAAGTCACACATAGTAAAAAAAAAAAAAAACTGGCCGGGCATGGTGGTGCACGCTTGTAATCCCAGTACTTTGGGAGGCGGAGACAGGAGGATCCGGGTTTGCGGCCAGCCTCAGCTCTCTCCCTCTCTCTCTCTCTCCCTGTCTCTCTCTCTGTCTCTACTTAGTGAGGCCCTCCGCAACTTCGTGAGACCCGGTTTCAAAATAAAGTATAAAAAATAGGACCGGGGGTGTAGCGTGGAGGTAGAACGCCCCTGGGTTCAATCCCCGGCACCACACACAAAAAAAAAACTAAGTAATCCCTATAATGTGCTTGTGTGGTTGAGATTTGATCTCCCAGGTAACCCAGGTACTATCACTGTGGGCAACAGGGCTATGAAATTCTTGACTTGGGGGTCAATGAAGCTAGGATCATGAGTTCAATGGCTTTGCTTTGATAGATATTCCTCTAATTCTAACTATTCTAGTCCTATTATATATAATACATAATTAAATAATAATTATATATAATATATATAATAATTCTAAGTCCTCTAATCCAAAGGACTTATAAATTAAAAAAGGAGGAAAGTTAAAGGAAGGAGGGGGTAAAAGAGTGTGTGAAGAGGAATTCAAAATCTAGTGCTGTTTCTGGACAATTCCAAGTCTAGACCCAATGAGGCCAACGAGGTCACTGCAATACACAGAAGAGACACAGCACAATTGACTGGTGAGATTCCTTCCTCAGCCTAGGATCCACCTACCGAGCTACTACCCACTATTCATCTGGAACACAGGGGGCCAGCTTTCTATCTAAAGGGTCAGACAATAATTCATTTAGGCTTCGTGCGCCATATGGTCAACAAACAAATAAGCAGAGCTGTATCCTAATTAAACTTTATTTACAAAAACAGAAAGTGGGCAGACTTGGCCAAGAGCCATAGTTTGTGGATCCTTGATCTAGAAGCACTCTGTGGAGACTTTGGGCTGATTGACAGTGTCAGTTTCATAGAAATTAATCTATTTTATCTCAATACTGGAGGGACTCAGGACTTAGTCCTTGAGTCTCTTCTGTTCTTTATATAACAGACTCATAGCTTTGAATGCCCACTCTATATTGACAACTTCTAAATTTGTATTTCCAATGTAGACCTCTCTGATGAACTTGGAACTCATTTTTCTGACTGCCTACTTAGATGTTTCATAGCTGGACATGTCCAGCACTGAACTCCTGATTTCCTGTACAAATCTGCTCCACTCACTCTGTCTTTAGTTTGTTCAGGCCCAAATCTTGAGCTCATCTTTGACTCCTTTCTTATACCTACATCTGATTAATCAGGAAATAACATTGCCTCTCATCTTCAAAATATATCTAATCTTTCATAAGGATTCTAATCACTTCTCAACACATCTTTCTTAGATCATTGAAATAGCTTCTTCTTTTCCTCTTCCTCCTCCTCCTCCTTCTTTTTCTGTGGTACTGGGGATTGAACCTTGAACCCAGGGGCATTCTACCACTGAGCTACACCCCCAGTCCTATTTTATTTTTTATTTTGAAACAGGGTCTCATTAAGTTGTGGAATGCCTCTCTAAGTTGCTAAGGCGGTCTTGAACCTACGATCTTCCTGTCTCAGCCTTCCAAGTACTGGGATTGCAAGTGTGCACCACAACACCCAGCTGAAATAGCTTCTTAATGATCTTCCTGCTTTCAAATGAGCCCCCTTACAGTCCGTTCCCAATGCAGCACATTATGTCAGTTCTCTGCTGGAAACCCTTCCAACAGAGGCCCTATGTGATCAGGCCCCCGATTGCCTTACTGGCTTCACCTCCTGTTGTGCTTTCCACCTCACTTACTCTGATTCATCTACACTGACTTTCTTGTTATTCACTAACCACTCAGCGTTGATCTGATCTCAGGGTCTTTGCACTGGTGGGTCTCTGCCTAGAATATACTTCTCTCAAATACCCATATGGCCTGCTCCTGAATCCCGTACACATCTTCACTCATGTGTCACCATATTAATCAGACAGATCTACTCTAAACTCTCTTCAAAGCTAGATTCTCCATTCTACCCCCCTCACCCTGCTTTATGTCCCCGTTGCATGCACTCCCTCCTAACATGCTATCGTGTGATTTACCATGCGTATTGTCTATTTCTCTTTTCTAATTTAAATCATCATGGGGACAAGGATGGTGTCTTCACTGATGAATTGTCAACACATAGAACAGTAGCTGGCAGGTGACAGGCCCTCGATTTTTCAAGTGTTTGAATGCTGAACATTGTATACCTGGCCAGACTGTCCTTCTGGAATTAGCTAGAAGAAAGCTTCAAGTCAAACACATGGCGAGTCTTTAGGAGGATGCAGACTGGCAGCATAAGTACCAGCCTTATTTCTGGCTCTATTTGTTTTTGCTTCTTCTTTCTCATCCATTTCTACTGTTCTTTCTGAGACAACGTGAGGCATATGAAAACACAGTGTGTAGCCGGGCGTGGTGGCGCACGCTTGTAATCCCAGTACTTTGGGAGGCGGAGACCGGAGGATCCGGGTTCGCGGCCAGCCTCAGCTCTCTCTCTCTCTCTCCCTAGTGAGGCCCTCCGCAACTTCGTGAGACCCGGTTTCAAAATAAAGTATAAAAAATAGGGCTGAGATCGGAAGAGC
>PVJS01017735.1:0-35777 GCA_004027185.1 Glis glis
CCCCGCCCGGCTTTTCTTTTTTTTTTTTTCTTTTCTTTTCTTTTCTTTTTTTTTTCTTTTTCTTTCTTGGTACTGGGGATTAAAACAGGGTTGTTCTGTCTCTGAGCTATACCCCCAGCCCTATTTTATTTTTATTTATTTATTTTTCTGGTACTGGGGATTGAACCCAGGGGCATTCTACCTCTGAGCTACACCCCAGCCCTACTTTTTATTCTTTATTTTGAAACAGGTTCTTACTGAGTTGCAAAGTGTCTCACTAAGTAGCTGAAGCTGGCCACGAACCTGTGATCCTCCTGTCTCAGCCTCCCAAATTCTGGGATTACAAGCGTGTGCCACCATGCCTGGCTATAAGAATGCTTTGAAAGTCTATTTGATTGTTACAATTGAATGGTTCATTTCACATATAAGGTGAGGTTTTGTTCCCCAAATAATCTTTCAAAGGAGAAGGTGGTATCTTATATTCAAATCCTTACAAGCTTTCATATTACTTAGCATTCTCTCAATTACTTTTACTTTGAACAATAACATACCCTTGGTACCTTACCCTAGCATGAAAGAACTTCAAACGATGCTGAACTGGGATGCTGATAGAAAATAGTGGATAGAAGATACTTTTTTTTTTAAAGGAAGGAAGGCAGGGAAATGTCACTCATATTTGGGTTAATATTCCTGCAAGTACAGTGTCATAAGGATTGTATGGCATTAAAAACAGGAACACTTACTGTCTCTTGCTTCTTAAATGCTGTATAATGGAAATGCTAAGTATATTCTTATGAGACAAATTAAAAAGTCTAACTATTTTAGTGGTATTTGTGTATTTGGAAGTGGGAATAAAATTTCCAGGGATATATTTAAATTTCTGAGCTGGAGTCGGGCATGGTGGCGCACCCTTGTAATCCCAGTACTTGGGAGGCTGAGACAGGAGGATCGGCAGGTTCAAGGACAGCCTCAGCAAGTAGTGAGACTCTCATCAACCTAGCGAGATCCTGTTTCCAAATAAAAATAAAATAGGGCTGGGGAGTAGCTCAGAAGTGGAAAGTCCCTGGGTTCAATCCCCAGTGCCACAAAAATAAAACAAAATTAAATTAAATTAAATAAATAAATTTCTAGACACAGAATCCAAGAGTGCCAGGTCTCAAAACAACCTGACAGAGAGGAACGACTGTGAGTGCTCCAGGCATGACCACGATGACACTAAAGATGGACAAGCCCGGTTCAAGTGAAATTTTCATGGAATATGAGAGCACAGGTAAGAGCTATTCCTTAAGTTACTATGTTACTTTTTTTTTTGGTGCTAGGGATTGAACCCAGGGGCATTCTATCTCCAAGCTGCTATACCCCCAGACTATTTTTTTACTCTCTATTTGGAAACAGAGTCTCACTAAGTTACTGAGAGTCTCACTAAATTGCTGAGGCTGGTTTTGAACCTGAGTTCCTCCCATCTCAGCCACCCCAGTACTGGGATTACAGGTGTGTACTACCATGCCTGGCTACCATATTCCCTTTTTTTTTTTTTTTTTGGTGGTACTGGGGAGTGAACCCAGGGACATTCTACCTCCGAGCTACATCCCCAGCCCTATTTGATTTTTTATTTTGAAACAGGGTCTCACTAAGTTGCAGAGGGCCTCACTAAATTGCTGAGGCTGGCCACGAACCCGGATCCTCCTGTCTCAGCCTCCCAAGTGCTGGGATTACAAATGTACGCCACCACGCCTGGCTCCATATTACTTTTATATGATTTTACATATGTATATGCAATTAAAGAATTATAATTCTTATAAGTCCCTAAGAGTTTAGGTGTTCAAATTGAACTAAAGTGTTTTTGTTTGTTTGTTTTATTTGGTACTGGGGATTGAACCCAGAGGCATTCTACCTCCGAGCTACACCCCCAGCACGATTTTATTTCTTATTTGGAAACAGGGTCTCACTAGGTTACTGAGAGCCTTGTGAAGTTGCCGAGGCTGGCTTTGAACCTGTGATCCTCCTGTCTCAGCCTCCCTAGTACTGGGATTACAAGCATGTGCCACCATGCCCGGCTGAACTAAGTATTTATTTATTTATTTATTTATTGCAGTACTAAGGAGTGAACCCAGGGGCATTCTGCCTCCGAGCTATATCCCCAGCCCTATTTTTTATTCTTTATTTTGAAACAGGGTCTCACTAGGTTGTAGAGGGCCTCGCTAAGTTGCTGAGGCTGACCAGGAACCTGCGATCCTCCTGCCTCAGCCTCCCAAGTACTGGGATTATAAGCGTGCCTGGCTTGAACTAAGTATTTAAAAACCAATTCTCATTAGGAAGTTGCTTAATATTTGGGGTCACTTATGTGAGAAAGAGCTTACGCAGCAGGCCTGAGCCTTGTCTCCTTAGAAGGGCTGCTTGCAAAGCTGGCTCTTGGCCGACGTCTGGAAACTTAGAATTGGGGGAGGATTTCCTGGTTCCTTATTTTTTATTGTCTGATAAGAACGGCTCGTGCTCAGCTGTTTATGCAAACAACACATTTATGCTGACCACCTGCATTCCTTCAGGGAGTCTGGAATGTGGGTGCACGCCAGGCCATGAGACCTACACGACCAGCCCCCAGTTAAAAATCGTGGAGGAGAGTCTCCAGTGAGCTTCCCTGGAAGACAGCATTTCACAAGCGCTGTCATAAAACTGTGTGGGAATGAAGTGCCTCTTATGTGTGACCCCACTGAAAAAGGACTCTAGGAAGCTTATGCCTGGTCTCCTCTGGGCCTTGCCCCATCAGCCTCTCTGTGTGTGTGTGTGTGTGTGTGTGTGTGTGTGTGTATGTGTTTCAGGGGATTGGACCCCAGGGACATTCTATCTCTGAGGTCCACCTTCAGCCCTTTTTATTTTTTTGTTTTGAAACAGGGGCTTTCTAGGTTGCTGAGAGTCTCCCTAAGTTGCTGAGGCTGGCCTCAAACCTGCGATCCTCCTGTCTCAGCCTCCCAAGTACTGGGATCACAGGCATGCACCACCACACCCAGCTCCTATGAGCCTCTTGCTGATCTTGCTGTCTCGTTTTGCTGTAGTCCGTCACAGCCACAAGTACAACTGTCTGCTACATCCCTAGGGTTCTCCTGGTTCATTGTCCATAAGGGCCCGGTCTTGAGGATCCTAGACACACCTAATTTTTAGCCATGACTTATATTTGGATTTATATAGAATATGTTGCACAAAGACAACAACAAAAAAGGTTTGCACTTAACAGAACTACCCCATATGGGAAACTAACAGCTATAAAATCAGTGCCGCAGTGCCTTCGGGAGCCCAGCCCCACCAACTCAGCTGGGGCTTCGTGGTTTTTCAACTGGTCACTCTACAGCCATCAGCATACACAGGGAAGCCTGCGACTGGAACTTCCCTTCCCTGAGGATTCTCCTGCTAGATGTGTGGCATTTTTGAGAAAAATAGAGGGAATCCCCTTCCATTTCATTTGGGCCTGGAGTGCCCAAGCATTTTTCTACTGCATCTAAAGAACTAAGGTTATTTTATTTTATTTTTTGTGGCACTAGGGATTGAACTCAGGGGCATTCTACCTCCTAGCTACACCCCAAGCCCTATTTTATTTTTATTTTGAAACAGGGTCTCGCTAGGTGGATGAAAGTCTCGCTATTTGCTAAGGCTGTCCTTGAACCTGTGATCCTCCTGTCTTAGCCTCCCAAGGACTGGGATGACAAGCATGCGCCACCATACCCAGCTTAAGATTATTTTATTTTAGAAAAATAGACCACAAAATTAGAGCAGATGGGTATGGTGGTGCATACTTTTAATCCCTGTACTCGGGAGGCTGAGACAGGAGTGTCTCAGGTTCTAGGACAGCCTCAGTAATTGAGTGAGGCCCTCAACAACTTAGTGAGACTCTGTTTCATAATAAAAAATAAAATAGAACTGGGGGTGTAGAACGGAGGTAGAACACCCCGGGTTCAATCCCCAGCACCTAAAAAAAAAAAAAATCAGAGCCAAAGACAGCAACCTAGCCTCCCATCCAACGAAATGAAAATAAATACCGTGTAAACCATGTAGTTCATCAAATAATCAATTTTCGTTCTTTTAAATCTGGTTTTCCCACTATTCCTCATTATTTTGGTGTCGGCACCTAAAAATGGAAAATGTGATGTGATCAACAATTGAGAGAATCAATGAACTAGCAGGTCAATGAAATGGCTTTTTCTTTGGTTTCAATGGAAAAAGGACAGTAAAGCAATTTCTTCCTTTAAATCTTAAGAGATCGTAGCAGATCAATTTCCCAAGAAACTCTGAATGTACCTGCAAAAATGACCAATCCATGGCAGACATCGGTGTTCCGAATTACACAGCCACGCAGCAGAATTTTATCAGCATCTATAGGAAAACTCCTGTTTCTCCAAAATAAAGTTCCTGTGAACTTATCTAGCCGGTTGTTGGGTTCTTCACATTCAATAAAACCTTAAAAAAAAAAGATACAATTCACATAATCCCAAACGAAAGACTTTTGGGTTTTCATCAACAGGGACACAGTCAAGCGATTAAAATTTAAAGCAAAGACATTTTTCATACAAACCATCAAATGTGGCCAAGTTATCTTCTCTTTGGAGATATTGGTCTGTGATTTCAAGTGCCATTTTGAACTTTAAATTGGTTTCTCTAAAGGGAGGAGGGAAAAGAATTAAATGAACACATTTTGGAATTCAAAAGGGAACACAAAGAAAGTTGCATAAATTTACACTGGGCATGCTTGGAAACGAAGGCTAAGTCATTCGCTTGTTCTATTTTTAAGCTCTCTGTTTAGCTGGGCCTGGTGGCACATGCTTGTAATCCCAGTACTTGGGAGGATGAGACAGGAGGATCGCAGGTTCGCAGCCAGCCTCAGCTACTTAGTGAGGCCCTCCGCAACTTAGTGAGACCCTGTTTCAAAATAAAGAATTAAACAAATAGAGCTGGGGGTATAGCTCGGAGGTAGAATGCCCCTGGGTTCAATCTCCAGTACCACACACACACACACACACAATAAATAAAAAGTTTCAAGTCCACTTGTGATATAGACAAGGTCGATTTTACATCCCCATTAAACACTTATATGATAGATTTTGATTCTTCTATCATAATTGAAGAGCCAACCATTTCTTTGAATGATAAAATTTCATTTACAAAATGATAAACACACCCAGAGCTATAACTGTGAATCAGCTGTGAACTTTCCTAGAGGAGAGGCTGGTTTCGTGCTTCGTTATTTCATATACCATCTTAGTGGTAGGTGCTCATACATATTCATTGCCAGTACCGCAAAAAAAAAAAAAAAAAAAAAAAAAAAAGCTCTCTGTTCATCTCCAAACTGCAAGTGTGGATGAGGTTCTCCCTTGAACTGGAGAAAAATTCCTGATCCTGGAAATGCTGACCCTCTGCTGTGTGCTATGGTGTCTGCTATGGTGTCTGCTATGGTGGCAGTGAGGACAAGGCATGACAGCCTCGTTCTCATGAGCTGAACTACGAGCAGCCTGCTCTATCAGACTGCTGCTTAAAAACATGGCTTCCAGTTTGTCACCACTCTAACATGATTATATGCGACAAATTTGGTATAGAGATTCTACTTCACCTCTGTCAACTAACTTTCTAGAATGAATTAAAAGATCACATGTTTCTGAAAAACTTTTTTTTTTTTTGCGGTACTGGGGATTGAACCCAGGGGCATTCTACCTCCAAGCTACACCCCCAGCCCTAGTTTTTATTCTTTATTTTGAAACAGAGTCTCACTAAGTTGCGGAGGGCCTTACTAAGTAGCTGAGGTGGGCCATGAACCTGCGATCCTCCTGTTGCTGCCTCTCAAGTACTAGGATTACAAGCGTGCACCACCACGCCAGGCTCCCCCAGCCCTTTTTTTTGTTTGGAAACACGGTCTTTCTAGGTTGGTGAGAGTCTCACTACTTGCTGAGGCTGTCCTCAAACCTGTAATCCTCCTGTCTCAGCCTCCCAAGTACTGGGATTACAGGCGTGTGCCACCATGCCTGGATTCCCCAGCCCTTTTTATTTTTTGTTTGGAAACACAGTCTCTCTAGGTTGCTGAGTCTCACTAAGTTGCTGAGGCTGGTCTTGAACCTGCAATCCTCCTGTCTCAGCCTCCCAAGTACTGGGATTACAGGCATTTGCTACCATGCCTGGCTCATCATTCTGTTTTGACAGGGTGTGTTAGGATTTCATATCATTGTAAAGTTCTAGAACCTCTCACTGATAGGATTAATAGCTGTTTCATAGCTATGGCTGAGTTTCCTGACACATAATTCCAGCTCTTTATAAGTAGTGGACACATCTCGAGGTCATGAGAAACAACAAGCATAGGGAGCAGGGTCCCAATTTCTTGTGTGACCTTAGGCAGGCTGCTGTACCTCCCTGAGCCTCAGTTTCCTCATGGGGAAAGTAGAGGTAACAATAATGCTGGTCTCAGAGTTGTTGAAAAGATTAAATGAGCTAATATGTAATATACAAAGACTTTTATTTATTTATTTACTTATTTATTTTTGTGGTACCGGGAATTGAACCCAGGGGCATTCTACCTCCGAGCTACACCCCCAGTCCTATTTTATTTATTATTTTGAAACATGGTCTTGCCAGGCATGGTGGTGCATGCCTGTAATTCCAGTACTTGGGAGGCTGAGGCAGGAGTATCACAGGTTCAAGGACAGCCTCAGTAAGTAGTGAGACTTTCATCAACCTAGCAAGACCCTGTTTCAAAATAAAATTTTTTTTTTGCAGTACTGGGGATTGAACCTAGGGGCATTCTACCTCTGAGCTACACCCCCAGCCCTATTTTTTATTCTTTATTTTGAGAGAAGGTGTCACTAAGTTGCAGAGGGCCTCACTAAGTAGCTGAGGCTGGCCGCGAACCCGGATCCTCCTGTCTCAGCCTCCCAAGTACTGGGATTACAAGCGTGTGTCACCACGCTCGGTAAAAATAAAAAAATTTAAAAATTGGATAGGGTGTAGCTCTATGGGAAAATACCCCTAGATTCAATCCCCAGTACAAAAAAAAAAAGAGAGAGAGAGCAAGAAACAGGGTCTTACTAGGTTGCAGTAGGACCTCACTAAGTTACTGAGGCTGGCTTTAAACCTGCCATCCTCCTGCCTCAGCCTCCCAAGTACCAGGATTACAGGCGTGCACCACCACGCCCAGCTTAAGTACAAAGATCTTAAAAACCTATTCTTTCCCCTGAAACAGGTAACAATGTCCATAGTCATTCCTATTCATCTGGACACTGCAGTAGTTTATAAGGGGCCCAGTGCATACTCTTTCTGAGGAGGGGGACAGGCAGGTAGGGAGAACGCTGCTCTATGGACAAGGAGAAAGGTCGGTACATGGGGGACACTGTCGGACTGCCAGCAAGTGGCCAAGGCCAGGCCAGATCTCGGGGTCCTGCTCAGAGAGTGTAGATTCTGCTGCAATGACCGTGCCCTCGGAGGCTGGCTTTGAAACCTCCAGACACACTTACCCATCGAGCTCCGCTGTCTCCACGTAGCAGAGGCTGTTGGGTTCCGAGCTGGACAGCAGCAGAATGTCAGCCTGTGCAAAGCAAAAGACACCTATATATAACACAGGGGCCCCAGGGTGACCGGGCCGGGGCGGGGGACGGAACGAGGGAGGCGAACTCAGTCCTTACTGGAATGAAATCATTTTTCTTCAGACGAATGACATCTCCAACTTGAACGTCTTTCCACTTGGTAACTTTGAACCTAAATATTAAAAATAATGAAAAATAAATATGAAGAAATAAAATAAAATAATATACAATGTATGATAATATATAATGAAATAAAATAAAAAGCATATACTCCATAATGAAATGAAATAAAATATAATGAAATGAAATAAAAATAATGAGATAAAATAAAAATAATGAAAAATAATATAATGAAAAATAAATATAAATATAATGAAATAAAATAAAGTAATACATATTATATGTGATATATAATGAAACAAAATATAATATGTAGTGAAATAAAATAAAATACAAATAATAAAATTAAATATAAGTATAATGAAATAAAAGAAAATAATATATTATGTATAATATATAATGAAATAAAATAAAAATATATAATACATAATAAAATAAATAAAAATAATGAAGTATAAAGATAATGAAAAATAAAAATAACAGGATGTAGCTCAGTACTAGAGCACTTGCCTAGCATGTGTGAAGCCCTGGGTCCCAGTACTCCAGAAAAAATAGACAGTTTATTGGCTTTCTAAGTTTCAGGCAAGGGAACTATCATTCTTTCTGGATGTCAGAGATTCTAGAAAATGTGTAAAGCACAGGGAAAATGTTTGCTAGAAGTTCATCCTCTTTTTTTTTTTTTTTGCAGTACTGGGGATGGAACCCAGGGGCAGTCTACCTCCAAGCTACAGCACCAGCCCTATTTTTATTCTTCATTTTGAAACAGGGTCTCACTAAGTTGCAGAGGACTTCACTAAGTTGCTGAGGCTGGCTGCGAACCAGCGATCCTCCTGTCTCAGCCTCCCAAGTACTGGGATGACAAGAGTGCGCCACCATGCCCAGTTGAAGTTCATCTTTTTTTTTAATGATGTGGCCACATTCAGTAGTCTTGAGAATCACACCATGCTCTGCAGACAGCAACGATGGTGTGATGAGTTTGATGCGTTCTTTCCACCCCACCACGTGTAAGGAAGCGATTCTCCTGTCTCAGTCTCCCAAGTACTGGATTATGAGCGTATGCCACCACGCCCGGCAATAGTAGTTACTTATATTTCAATGTTGCTAAGATTATAAATTAGAAATTGACAATATCAACCAGGCGTGGTGGCGCACGCTTGTAATCCCAGTACTTGGGAGGCTGAGTCCAGAGGATCCGGGTTCGCGGCCAGCTTCAGCTACTTAGTGAGGCCCTCCGCAACTTAGTGAGACCCTGTTTTGAAATAAAGAATAAAAAAAATAGGGCCGGGGTTGTAGCTCGCAGGTAGAATGCCCCTGGGTTCAGTCCCCAGTACCACAAAAAAAAAAAAAGAAATTTACAATATCAAGCTATAAATGGACACATTGGCATCTTTTTGTGCCAGCTCTTTGAGAATTTTGGAGGATCCAAATTCAAGGCAATTCACAGCTACTCTACCAGAATTGTTAGCCATGCGGTATGCTAAACAGAGTTGTGTGGGCTGGCCGAGAATCTCACCACCATATTGATTCTAAGCGATTCCAAAGGTAACTTGTAGACCAGATTTCATTTATTCGCCAGGAAGGAAAAAGGCCATATTGACATATTTATAGCTCAGTGATGTCTATTTTTTAATTAGACAGTGGAAGTACAGCTGTAAATGAGGTTATTTTCTTCAGTGTTGACACATTAAAAAGTCTTTGAATTGGAACTTGGTCACTATTTTTAGCACTTTAGTTTGCAGTTCTGCCTGGGGCTCTTGCTCCCAAAACAACTCATTCCTGAGTTGGTACTTTGGTCACAGCTGACTGCATACACTGAGAAAACATCTATTGAGCACTTTCTGCATTTGGAGGCAGGACAGTGTCCTCAAGAAACTCAGAGTCTAGGACAAAAGGGGGGACACCTCCACAAATAATTCAAATACAACTCATAGCGTAATGGAAAGAAAATCCTCTGAAAGGGAATGGAAGGAAGAGACCGCTTTAGGTGGGGAATCAGGAAAGGTGTTACACAGGACATCCTCTGTGAGCAAAGCCCTGAAGGGGTAGGTCTGAAAAGTTTCTGGTCAGCACAGGAAACCATCAAGAGTCTAAAGAGAGCCGGGCGTGGTGGCGCGCGCGCCTGTAATCCCAGTACTTGGGAGGCTGAGACCAGAGGATCCAGGTTTGCGGTCAGCCCTCTACAACTTAGTGAGACTCTGTTTCAAAATAAAGAATAAAAAATAGGGCTGGGGGTGTACCTCAGAGGTAGAATGCCCCTCTGTTCAATCCCCAGTACCGCAAAACAAACAAACAAAAAAAAAAAAAAAAAGAGAGAGAGTCTAAAGAGAGAGCCTACAGAATGGGGGAAGATCTTTGCCAGCTATCCCTCTGATAGAGGGCTAATATCCAGAATACAGAAAGAATTTAAAAGACTTAACACTCAAACAAAACAAACAAAAAACCCCAATTTAGTTCAATTGCCCAAGAAATGGGCAAAGAAATTGCCTGAGAAATGGGCCAAGAAATGGGCAATAGAACTAAATAGACAATTCACAAAAGAAGAAATACAAATGGCCAATAAATATATGAAAAAATGTTCAACATCATTAGCAATCAGGGAGATGCAAATCAAAACTACACTGAGATTCTATCTAACCTCAATCAGAATGGCAATCATCAAGAAGTCAAACAATAATAAATGCTGGCATGGGTGTGGGGAAATAGTAACTCTTTTACACTGTTGATGGGATTGCAAATTAGTGCAGCCTCTATGGAGATCAGTGTGGAAGATTCCTCAGAAAATTGGGAATGGATCTACCACATGATCCAGCTATACCACTCCTGGGTATCTTTCCAAAGGGACTGAAATCAGATTATAGTAGTACATGCATATCCATGTTCATAGCAGCACAATTCCCAATAGCCAAATTATGGAACCAACCTAGGTGCCCATCAATAGATGAATGCATTACAAAATTATGGGATATACACACAATGGAATTCTACTCAGCAATAAAGAAAAACAAAATACTGTCATTTGCAAGAAAATGGAAGGACCTGGAGAACATTATGTAAAGTGAGATTAACCAGTCACAGAAAGTGAAGGGTCATATGTTTTCTCTCATATGCAGAAGCTAGGGAGTAATCAGGATGCCAGAGGGACGCCAGATAATGGAGGAGACAGAAACTCCAGTGGAGTCAGGGAGGTGGTCTAGGGAAAGGGGAGGAGGGGGAGGATCAATGAAGGAATCACTTTCTTTGACACTATGTACATATGTGATAATACCAATGTCAACCTCAATACCCTGTATATGGCAGTGGGGGAGTGGTGAGAGAGCCGGGGCAAAGCTCACCAAGCACTATGTGCATGTATGTCACTATCACTGTGAACTGCATTATGATGTGAGACCGTAAGACTATAATGCTCCAATAAAAGTATAAATAAATTTAAAAAATCTGATGTGGAAGTAGCTCCCTGGAGGCTGAAGGAGTTGTGTCCATGCCGGACATGCTGATAACACAAAGTCCAATCAGCAACCACATACAATCCAATCTGGGTGTAGCCTCAGAGCCGGGAAAGTGATGCCAAGTCTAAGTTAAAAGATGCATTCACAATTAAAAAGGTACCCATAGCTGGGCACCACCACGCTTGTAATCCCAGTACTTGGGAGGCTGAGACCCGAGGGTCGCAGGTTCAAGGCCAGCCTCAGCTACTTAGTGAGGCCCTCCGCAACTTAGTGAGACCCTGCTTCAAAATGAAGAATAAAAAATAGGGCTGGGGATGTAGCTTGGAGGTAGAATGCCCCTGGGTTCAATTCCCAGTACTGCAAATAAATAAATAAATAAATAAATAAATAAATAAATAAATAAATACAAAGGTACCCATAGACGTCGAGGTTTGAACAGTTAATCTCTCAACATGTTTCTAGACCTAGCTACACGCGACATCCTTGTAACTAAATGACAAATCGAAGAAGGCCAAGTACCTGCCGTCCTTAATGACTTCACACGTCCTGTTGTTGATTTCCTTATCCATTTTATGGCGAGCCTTTAGAAGGGAGACGAGGAAGGTTGTTTTAATCATCTCGATATAGAAAGTATTAAGCCAGATGAAAACACGCAGAGCAGCGAGGAGAAGGTTGCGAGAGGCCTTACCACGTCGTCCACCAGGTCTTTGATCGCGGTGATGCCCAGGACCAGGAGCAGGGGGACGAGCGTGGTGTACCAGGCCAGGGTTGTGATTTGCGGAATTGCCTAAAAGAAACAGAAAGGCTTGCGTGTGCCCAGGAGGCCTGTGCAACGCAGAGGTCACTGACCACTGCTCCTAAGCTGACTCCTTCCAATTCCCATCACCATCTGCAGAACACAGGGAAAGACACTTGAAACAGCCAGCCACTAAGTTGCGGAGGCCTCACTAAGTAACTGAGGCTGGCTACGGACCTGCAATCCTCCTGTCTCAGCCTCCCAAGTACTGGGATTACAAGCGTGCGCCACCACGCCCGGCTCTGGAAGACAGGCTCCTCAAAGTATCTCACTGTGACTGGAACTGGACATGAAGGAAGTTTTGTAACATGATAACTAACTACTAAGCGGGTGTCGTGGCGCATGCCTGAAATCCCAGTACTTGGGAGGCTGAGGCAGGAGGATTGCAGGTTCAAGGCCAGTCTTAGCAACGTAGCAAGGCTTTCAGCAACCTAGGGAGATCCTGTTTCAAAGCAAAAAATAAAAAGGGCTGGGGGTGTAGCTCAGAGGTAGAATGCCCCTAGGTTCAATCCCTAGTACCAAAAGAAAAAAAAAGAAAGAAAAAAAGAACTGCTCTGAAGGTTTTGTAAAAATCATAATTAAGCCAGGCGTGGTGGTGCATGCTTGTAATCCCAGTACTTGGGAGGCTGAGACAGGAGGATTGCAGATTCATAGTCAGCCTCAGCTACTTAGTGAGGCCCTCTGCAACTTAGTAAGACCCTGTTTCAAAATAAAGAATAAAAAATAGGGCTAGGGGTGTAGCCCGGAGGTAGAATGCCCCTGGGTTACATCCCTAGTACCACCAAAAAAAAAAAAAAAAAAAATAGGGCTGGGGGTGTAGCTCGGAGGTAGAATGCCTCAGGATTCAATCCTCAGTACCGAAAAAAAAAATCATAATTAACCGAGGGTGTAGTCCTTAACTTTTAGGGAAGGGATGTAAGCTGTACACTGAGGCTGCTCAGGCAGTGATCCCTGAGCGTCCCAGGATGCAGGCCAAGGTGGCAGCAGGTACTGGCTGCCTCTGAAAGCTAGGAATCAGGTCGAGCATCTTTGGGCACTTGAAGAATGTGCTCTTCTCACCATCATTGCTATTGGTCCAGCAAGAAAGGGGCTGGCCTTGTAGAAAGCTCCACCTCCCTCAAGACCGTCCCGCAGCTTGAATGGAAGTTTGGGAGTCTAGTTTAATAAAGATCTCTCGTAACCTGTCGATCATTGGGCCACATCAGGTGGTGTTTGTTTGTTTGTTTGTTTGTTTGTCTTTGTGGTACTAGGGATTAAGCCCAGGGGCATTCTACCTTGGAGCTACACCCCCAGACCTGTTTTATATTTTATTCTATTCTATTTCATTTTATTCTATTTTATTTTGTTTTGTACTGGGGATTGAACCCAGACGCATTCTACCTCCAACCTACACCCCCAGCCTGATTTTATATCTTATTTGGAAACAGAGTCTCACTAGGTTTGTGAGAGCCTGGCTAAATTGCTGAGGCTGGCCTCGAACCTGCGATCCTCCTGTCTCAGCCTCCCAAGTCCTGGGATTACAAGCATGCGCCACCACGCCTGGCTAGGCTACCATTTTGTAAAACCTTAGTGGGTGGATGCCAGCAGTAGGATTGTTTTCCAAATCCAACATTCCAAGGGGAGAATCTGATAAGGTCGAGCGGATACACTGTCTTTGTAACCTGCATGTCAGGTACTGAAGGCTGACGCTGATCACTAAATGAAGTGCATTGAGTGCCCTTGATTATAGCAGCAGTTTCTAACAGATAACAGTCTTGCTTTCCAGATAAGTGACTCCTTTGCCACAATTTTTGAAAAAAATCAGAAAAAAAGGCCTTTTCTAATACAAAAACCAGCTCACAAAAATAACTTATTAATTTGGCCGGGTACGATAGTGCACACTTATAATCCCAGCTACTTGGAAGGCTGAGGCAAGAGGATTGCAGGTTTGAGGCTAGCCTTGGTAATTTAGTGAGACCATGTCTCAAAATTTTTAAAAAAATTTAAAAAGGGCTGGGAATGTAGCTCAGTGATAGAGCGCCCTTGGGTTCAATCCCCAGTATAGCAATAAATAAATAAAAAAACAAGCAAATACATAAATAAATAACTTAGAAACTTTATGACAAAAATAGTAATAAAAATCAATAATATTCTTAGAGAAACTTGGCAACAAAATGCAAAAATAAAGGACAGGCACAAAAAATTTAATTACAAGGAATTCTAAAGTGAAGCTAGGCGTGGTAGTGCACACCTGTAATCCCAGTACTTGGGAGGCTGAGATAGAAGGATTGCAGGCTCGAGGACAGCCTCAGCAAGTAGTGAGACTTATCAACCTAGCAAGGCCCTTTTTATTTTATTTCAAAATAAAAGTAAAAAATAGAGCTGGCGGTGTACCTCAGGGGTAGAATGCCCCTGGGTTCAATCCCCAGTACCAAAAAAAAAAAAACTGAAGCTTTTAGTTTGCTTCAGGAATGCCAGTTTTAACACATCAGTGCAAAATCAAATTTTAAAATAATAGGACTCAGCCAGGTATGGTGGTGCACACTTGTAATCTCAGTTCTTGGGAGGGAGGCTGAGACCGGAGGATCGCAGGTTTGAGGCCAGCCTCAGCAACTTAGCGGAGGCCCTTGGCAACTTATTGAGACCCTGTTTCAAGATAAAAAAATAAGAGAAGTCTGGGGGTGTATCTCAGAGGCAGAATGCTCCTGGGTTCAATCCCTGGTACCACATTAAATAAGTAAATAAATACACACAGAAAGCACCAGAACCCTATTTCCATGTGTTCCCTCTCCCTGTTCACTCACTGAGTAAGCTGGTTCTGCAGACAAAGCCCTGATCCCTTTTATAGAAAACTCTGATGTTCATACAGAACACTTTTAAGATTAACCACACTATGTGTCTACGACTTCAGCATATGTAGTCATCATGATTCACAATAGACTGAAGATGGCAAAGGGCATTACCTGTAGGATAAGAAGGACCAGGAAGTAGAAATTGGCTGCTCTCTTAAACTGCTCAAACAAATTCATTGGTAGGAAGGTAAATGCGTTGTACTTGTAGGTTGTAATTGCATTATTCTGTTGGAAAAATAAGAACGTTAGTCTAAATTATGTCATACAGCATGTTGACCTATCTTTAAAAACCCCTATATCACAAGGCTTACAGTAGCCCAGTGTCATAATCCATCAGTCAGAAAGACACTGAAATTTCCTTTCAGCTTTTGATTCTAGCTGGCCTCAAAATGACCACGTGGAGACTTATGTCAGAGAGAATAACGAGATGCAGACGTCAGACTGTGACCTCGTGGATCCTGGTGTCCGAGGCCTTGATCCATCAGGGCCTTTTAGAAAACGGGGCAAAGAAAGCCGGGCATGGTGGTGCACACCTGTAATCCCAGTACTTGGGAGGCTGAGACAGGAGGATCCGCAGTTGGAGAACAGCTTCAGCAAGTAGTGAGACTTTGTTTTCAAAATAAAAATAAAATAGGGGTGGGGTGGTAGCTTGGAGGTAGAATGCCCCTGGGTTCAATCCCCAGTACCATAAATAATAATAATAACAATAATAATAATAATAATAATAATAACAACAACAATAATTTAGGAATCAACTTACCGCATATTTACTCTCCTTAATACAGAAGAACTTCGTGTTCATAAAATGAGGTTGTTCGTGGTACTTTCGATCATTTGCTTTGACTTGCCATGTACAATCTTTAAAAGGGAAAGAGAAAAAAGTGCATAAATAGAAAACAGGGTCATTGCAGAAGGAATCAAATTAACATGAGGTCATTAGAGTGGATCCTAATCCCATATGACTGATGTCCTTATAAAAGGGGTGGAAGCCAGGTGTGGTGGCACACGCCTGTAATCCCAGTACCTGGGAGGCTGAGACAAGAGGATCACAGGTTCGAGGACAGCCTCAGCAACTACCGAGACTCATCAACCAAGGGAGACCCTGTTTCAACATAAAAATAAAATAGGGCTGGGGGTGTGACTCAGAGGTGGAATGCCCCGGGTTCAATCCCAAGCACCACCGCCCCCAACACACACATGGATTCTAAAAGAGCAAGTCTTATCTAAACATGGCCCAGACAAAAATACCAGAGCCCCAGAAGGTCACAGCTCAATTAAATTATTTTCCAACCTCATTGACTTGGTTCATAAAATTTATATTGCATTAAATCTTTAATGAATGAGTAAATCAAAGTAAAAGGATACCGCCAACTAACTCCGCACTTGTGCATCGCAGTCCTAGGTTAGTGTTGCACAGCGCCTCCTGCTGTGCCCAGGGCCTTCCAGTTCATTTCATGCACTTAACACCTTCACTGTGCTACCGAGTGGACCCAGTCCAGCCCATGGCCGTGTCTACCTTCCAGGGAACTTCAGAAAGTCCACAGCTTCTTCGCTCCTGGCACATTCTTTACTCAACAGATTTCTCAGGAAACCTTTCTCTCTGCCTCTCTCCACCTCTCTACTCCTGCTAAGCGGATTCTCCGGGGGGTGGCTTCCCCCGCAGCCAATGGAAGATGTCCTGCTCAGCTTTGTTTGTTTGTTTTGGTCTTGGGGACTGAACTCAAGGACATTCTACCTCTGAGCTACACCCCGGCCCTTTTCATTTAATTAATTAATTAATTTATTTATTTATGTGGTACTGGGGATTGAACTCAGGGGCATTCTACCTCTGGGCTATACCCCCAGCCCTATTTTTATTCTTTATTTGGAAACAGGGTCTCACTAAGTTGCAGAGGGCCTCACTAAGTAGCTGAGGCTGGCCGCGAACCTGCGATCCTCCTGTCTCAGCCTCCCAAGTACTGGGATTACAAGTGTGTGCCACCACGCCCGGCTCATGCACTCCAAAAGTATTGGAAGCAAACAGTCCGAATAGGAGAGAGCTTCTCTGGCCACATGAGCCCTCAAGGACAGGGGTCCGAGGGAAGCACAAGGGGCCTGAGACCCCACGCCAGGAGGGACTGGTCTGGCCTGGGCTTGGGGGCCAGAGAAGACTCCTCTAAGGAGCTGATGTTGAGATACGACCTGAAGAGCAAGGAGCCGGTCACAGGGCAGCGGGAACAGCAGGTGTAGGGGCACAAGGTGGAAAAGGCTTGGGTGGTCCAGGGACTGAGGGCAGAACAAGGTGGCTGCGGTGTGAGGTAACGGGGCTGCAGGCTGCCAGACCAGGCGGGACAGAAGACAGGGCCAAACTACACTGGCGGAGGGCCAGGAAGGAGCTAGAACGGGATTCCAAGTGCAATGAAACCTTCTTCTACATGAGCACTGGATGGGGAGGAGCAGCTACAGTCCCAGAGAGGCTGCTGGGGGTGGGGGTGGCTGGGGGAGGAGGCAGCTGGGGAAGGAGGCTGAAATGCTGGTGGAGACCATCAGGATGGGAACCGTGCTCTTTAGCATGGCCTCCGACCCCGTCGGGACTCCAGGAATGCGCTGCACTGCCCTGAGCCTCTCTACACTTCAGTCCGCTGCTGCCTCCGCCTGGAGACCGCTGGGGCAGTCACCTCGCACACCTGCTCGGGACACCACGCAGGCTTGTCACCTCCAGGAAGCCTTCCTGGAGCGGGGAAGACCCCAGAAAACCTGAGTGCAATTCCTGACTCACCCCGAGCTGGAACACTCTGATGCATTCAGATACCCTCTATCATGGCGCAGGTCCTGGTGCTCCCAAACCAGGTCAGAGTAATGCAGGCTGGACCCCGGAACCTCACAGCACTCACACATGCACTAAATGATGGACGAGCTAGCTGAGCATGGTGGCGCACACTTGTAATCCCAGTACTTGGGAAGCTGGGACAGGATTGCAGGTTTGAAGCCAGCCTCGGCAACTTAGCAAGACCCTCCGCAACTTAGTGAGACCCTGTTTCCAAATAAGAAATTTAAAAATTGGGTTGGGGGTATAACTTGGAGGTAGAATGCCTCTGGGTTCAATTCCCAGTACCCAAAGGGAAAAAAAAAAGATGAACAATCTACAACCAGGCACTCCGCCTTTTTTTTTTTTTTTTTTGGCGGTACCGGGGATTGAATCCAGAGGGGCATTCATTCTACCTCTATGCTATACCCCCAGCCCTATTTTTTATTCTTTATTTTGAAACAGGGTCTCACTAAGTTGTGGAGGGCTACATACATACATACATACATACACAAATACATACATAAATACATACATAAATAAATAATTTTAAAAGATAGTGTAACGTGCCTGGTGTGGTGCTTCATGCCTATAATCCCAATACTGGGAGGCTGAGACAGGAGGATTACAGGTTTGAGGCCAGCCTCAGCAATTTAGCAAGACCCTCAGCAACTTAGTGAGATGCTGTTTCTTTTTTTTTTTTTTTTGCGGTACTGGGGATTGAACCCAGGGGCATTCTACCTCCGATCTACACCCCCAGCCCTATTTTTTATTCTTCATTTTGAAACAGGGTCTCACTAAGTTATGGAGGGCTAAGGCTGGCCGCGAACCCAGATCCTTTGGTCTCACCCTCCCAAGTACTGGGATTACATATGTGTGCCACCACGCCTGGCTGAGATGCTCTTTCAAAATAAAAAATAAAATAGGACTTGGGGTGGATCTCGAAGGTAGAATGACCCTGCATTCAACCCTAGTACCACAACAAACAAACAAACCCCAAAACAACAACAACAAAAGGACTGGGGTGTAGCTCAGAGGTAGAAAGCCACAGAATTCAATTCCTAGTAACATTAAAAAAAAAAGTCATAGCCGGGTGTGGTGGTACACGCTTGTAATCCCAGTATTGGGAGGCTGAGACAGGAGGATCTGGGTTCACTGCCAGCCTCAGCTACTTAGTGAGGCCCTCCACAACTTAGTGAGATCCTGCTTCAAAATAATGAATAAAAAATAGGGTAGGGCTGGGGGTGTAGCCCAGAGCTAGAATGCCCCTGGGTTCAATCCCTGGTACCACAAAAAAAAAAAAAGTCATGATCATTGAGTGACATTAACAGAATCACTTCTGATCTGAACAGGAAGGTGGCCTCTGTCGTTGTAGGTCCCGACTAGGTACTGGGGAATGGGGATAAATCTGAAGTAGCCAGACAGGTTAGCAGAGCGTCTCACTGATTGCCAGGAGAGTGAGCACAGCCCGCTTCTTCCTCATTCCTCCCTGTGCGCTGCAGAGTCTCCGATCACTCTCTGGAATCTCTACAGTGCACAGATGTCTGGCGAGGCGGCAGGAACCTTGGCTCCGTGGGGTGAAGGGTAAACTTTGCTCTGGGTGTCTGGCGCCACACAATCAGATGTGTGGTCCAGCACCCAGCGAAGGCCTGGGCTTGGGTGCTTGCGGAAATGTCAGAGAAGCACGGAGTGGGCGGACACCCTGGCCTCTGTTTTTTTCCAACGCTGCAGGCACATGCTGGCAGCCAGCACCCTTTCCTGATGGTTCAGTTTGCAGATCGTCTTTGGTGTAGAGTTCTACCCTCGGAAGCTGGGCACTGATGGGGCTGGGTCTTGATCTTGGCTCTTCATAGTCTTTTCCAAGGCGGGTTTGTATTTCTAGGCGATCTTAGTGGTTCTGATTTGTCAGAATCTCAGTTGAATGACTTTGTGACTCATTACAAAAATGATTATTCTGACACCTCTGCCTGCCCTTCCCGAGCACACGAAGGACACGCAGCAAGTGCTGGATGTTTGTTCGCATTACACTTCTTCCCTGAATCTAAACAGTAACTCTGCTTTCCCCTGTTTTTCTTCCTCTTTTCTGTCCCTTCCCTTCTCTGTTTTTATTTATTCTCTTTTTTCTTATTTTATATATTTATATTCTTTTTTCCCTTATTTTATATTTTATTTTGGTATTCTTTTCCAGTTAAGGTTGGTACTACTCTGATGTTGTGCATGTGTGGTGTGTGTGTGTGTGTGTGTGTGTGTGTGTGTGTGTGTGTGTTTGGTACTGGGGATTGAGTCCAGGGGCATTCTACAGCTGAACTACACTCCCAGTCCAATGTTTTTCTTTTTTGAAAGAGGGTCTCACTAGGTTGCCAAGAGTATCACTAAGTTGCTGAGGCTGGATTCAAACCTGCGCTCCTCCTCTCTCAGCCTCCCAAGTACTGGGAATACAGGCAGGCGCTGCCACACCCAGCCACCTTTCCTTTTTTAAATCATCATCTGTCTTTCTTGACATTGTACATCATGGATAAGTTCCTTCTAGGAATTCAGTCTTTCAGGACACCAGAGCATGAGTCATTCGTGATGTACCGTGGGGCTGAAGAACACCAGGTCCCAGCCCCACTCCAGAGGAATGCCACCCAAAAGCTCATGAACCTGGGTCATTTCTTTAATGACATCATTGTTGCACAAAAGTTGGGGGGGTTGGTTTTGTTTTTTCTTGGCACCAGGAATTGAACCCAGGGGAATTCTACCTCTGAGCTATATCCCCACCCCTATTTCATTTTATTTATTTGTTTTGGTACTAGGGATTGAACCTAGGGATATTCTAACTCTGAGCTACATCCTCAGCCTTTTTAAATTTTTTATTGTTGAAACAGGTCTTGCTAAGTTGCTGAGGGGCCTCGCTGAGTTGCTGAAGCTGGCCTTGAACCTGCGATCCTCCTGTCTCAACCTCCCAAACACTGGGATTACAGACATGCACCACCACGCCCCCACTTGGTTTTCTTCTTTCAAAGGAAGAGAACTCCCAGGCCAGTTGAGCTTTCGTGTTAAACAAGAGTCTTGAGAGACCCATTGAAAGTGCTTTTCCCTTGAAGGGCCTTCATTGTGTGCTGCGAGAATCAAGAACAAGTACAAACACGCTGTCAGAATGTGCCCGGGCAGAAGAGATAAGCGCAAAGATTTCACTGAGTAGCTTTACCCTTAGTGTACCTTGAGCAGCTTTGACAGAAACCTGCAGTCACGATTTCATGCTGATGGTTGAACACTGTCCTTTCATGGTGGACACCAGAACCCCAGTTCTGCCAGATGGTCCAGGACACAAACCCTGAGCCCGGGAACTTGGGATTCCTATTCTTTGTAGCCATGAGATCATAAAAGGATGTAAGATGTTTTAGCTTCAAAGAAACCAGTTGAACTTGGCTCAGCCCGAGGTTCCTGCAATTCCCTGACCGTGGGCTGCTGTGTTTTTGACGTCCCATCCCCTGATCCTGCCGTCCCAGACCCACTCCTTGGGTAATTCCGTGCCAGTCAGGAAGGGGCTTGGAGACGAGTCCTTGGGAATGAGTAAGTGCTCTGGGGAGGACCTCGGGCTCACTCTTCTGAGCCTAGGAATGGGACGCAGATGGTGTCTCCGTTCTCTGTGTGAAGTTGCTTTATCTGTTAACTCTCCATCCTCCCGCTCTGGATGGCTTACACACCGTGCACAGCTCGCTGGTCCCGTGGCATGTTCTCAACGGAACACTGCTCTCTGCACCGGGAGGGCGTTCTGCCTCCTGTTCTCATGGCCAGGCTTTGGAAAACCCCAGACTGACCACCACACCCTCCCATTCCACTGGTCCCTCCCCTCTGGGCTGCACTGCCACCTTACAGACGAGCCCCCCCCCCCTTCTTCTTCTTCTTTTGGTTCTGAGGATTGAACCCAGGGCATTCCACCTCTGAGCTACACCCCCAGCCCTATTTTTTTTTATTTGGAAACAGGGTCTTGCTAGGTTGCTGAGAGTCTTACTACTTGCTGAGGCTGTCCTTAAACCTGTGATCCTCCTGTCTCAGCCTCCCAAATACTGGGATTACAGGCATGCACTATGCCCAGCCACCCCCAGATCTTTGCATTTTTATTTTAAAACAGGGTCTCACTAGGTTCCTGAGAGTCTCACTATGTTGCTGAGGCTGGTCTCAAACTTGTGATTCTCTTGTCTCGGCCTCCCAAGTACTGGGATTACAGGTGCACACCACCACATCCGGCTTCAATGATCATGATTTTACAGACTTCTGCTTTGGGGCAGAAAACTTGTAAGATCAATATTCAACATCTTCGAATGATACCCAGAAACCCATACTCAGATCTACTCCACACACAAAAATAAATAAATAAATAAACAAATAAACAAATACATACATAAATAAATAAATAAATAAATAAATAAATAAATAAATAATGGTATTGACCCCAGGGGCATTCTACTACTGAGCTACATCCTCAGCCCTTTAATACTTTTTTAAAATGTTGAAACAAGGTCTAAGTTACCACAGGCTGGCCTCGAACCTGTGATCCTCTTGTCTTAGCCTCCCAAGCACTAGGATTACAGGCATGTGCCACCACACCCGGCCCACCTAATTGTTCGACAAGGACAGGAGAAGGACAAATGATCCACAGGGGTCAATGGACTCCCCAATTTCTGAGCCTGCTGTGAGATGGAGCCCGTGGATCCCCACTGCACCCCTTCCCTGAGCCTCTCCCACACAGGGAAGCTGTAGAGTGAGCAACACGCACTCAGTGTGTGTGACTGGAAGAGCAAGGAGAATCATTCCAGAAGTGGGGTTTCATGACCTGTCACTTTTTCTATAGTGAAAATTGTTCAGAATAAAATGGTGGCGCACGTCTATAATCCGGGTACTTGGGAGGCTGAGACAGAAAGATCTCAGGTTTGAGGACAGCCTCAGCAACATAATGAGACTCTCAGCAACCGAGTGAGACCCTGTTTCAAAGCTAAAAAATAAAAAGGGCTGTAGGTGTAGCTTGTAAAATAAACAGAAAAAGAAAATAAACAGTTTAACTGGGCAGCAGATCCTAGAAGGGGAAGAGGCTTCCAGGAAACCTGCCCAGATAGAACCACCCAGATAGAAACTTCTGGAAGACCAAATAAAGCACAGGTCACTGATGAGCCTGCGGGAGGCACTCCTGGGGATGTGCTGGGCGATTTCTGTAGATAGGAAACTACAGCTTTTCAGCTAGAATATGAGCGGCCATGGAAGGAATCACTTCTGCCCCAAATCTGGAGCCCAAACAAAGAAGGCGCAACTTCCTCGAGAGCAGAAGAGCCACAGGAGAGCTAAGCGTGGGGGTGCAGGCAGGAGGATCATAGGTTCAAGACCAACCTTGGCAACTTAGCGAGACTCTTAGCAACCTAGTGAGACCCTGTTTCAAAACAAAAATAAAATAAAATAATAAAATAAAAAGGGATGGGAGTGGAGCTCAGAGGTAGAATGCCCCTGGATTCAATCCCCAGTATCACAAAAATAAATATAAGAACTGGGTGTGGTGATGCATGCTTGTAATCCCAGTACTTGGGAGGCTGAGACAGGAGGATCACAGGTTTGTGGCAAGCCTCAACTACTTAGTGAGGAGGCCCTCTGCAACTTAGTGAGACCCTGTTTCAAAAAATAAAGAATAAAAAATAGGATTGGGGGTGTAACTTGGAGGTAGAATAGAATGCCCCTGGGTTCAATCCCCAGTACCCCCAAAAAAATAATAAAATAAAAATAAAAAATAGTGCCAGGCGTGGTGGCACACGCTTGTAATCCCAATACTTGGGAGGTTGAGACAGGAGGATTCGGGTATGTGGCAAGCCTCAGCTACTTAGTGAGGCCCTCCGCAACTTAGTGAGACCCTGTTTCAAAAAATAAAGAATAAAATATAGGGCTGGGGGTGTAGCTCGGAGGTAGAATGCCCCTGGGTTCAATCCCAGTACCACAAAAAATAAATGAAATAAAATAAAATAAAAATAAAAAGTAGAAGAGCCACAGGCCACATTGGTTTGCCAGAGTGAGAACCAGGAGAAAGCCGGATGGTGAGAGCCCCACTCCGCTGCTCTCAGTGACCTACTGTGACCTACTGCGACAGCTCGTGCAGCTCACAAAGCCTCAAACGTTTTCTGTCTACATGAAAAGTCCCCTCCTCTAGGCCCGGCCACTGAAGCAGGTCTGGTCCAGGCAGGCGTCACGGGCTGCTGCCAAAGGGGCCCCGCGTGGCAGGCAGAGACCCGCTCCACCGTTCCTGCTAGAGCTGAAGCCACTTCACATTCACAAATGACTGAGCAAACGCTATGGAAACTGCCAGGTCCTCTCCCGTGCCCGGGAGCCCCAGGAGGAACAAGCTGAAGAGCCGAGAGGCTCCAAGCTACGCGTGGTCCTGTGATGTGCACATAGTCCTTGAGGGGAAGGGCCCAACATGACTCCCCAAAGGGCCTGTGCTTCAGAGCCATGTCTGCACCGCTGCCCTCCCTGAGCGCACCCCGACTCTGCTGGGCAAAAAGAAAGGGGAGAAATTTCACAAGAGGCACCTACTGGTTAACTTGTTAAATCATGTGGATTTGGGCATGACCTAGGGATTGTTCCCGGATATTGTTCTTGTTAATCCATTTGTGGGCATGTGGGCATGCTCACACACACACACACACACACACACACACACACACACACACACGTATAATTTCTTAATGATGGCTCAAAATTAGCTTTATACATACACACACACAGACACACATACACGTATAATTTCTTAATGATGGCTCAAAATTAGCTTTATACATACACACACAGACACACACACGTATAATTTCTTAATGATGGCTCAAAATTAGCTTTACACACACACACACACACACACACACACACACACACACATATACACACACACACAAACAAATGCATGTGCAGGTACTGATCTAACTTATGCCAACATCTTTTTTTTGGCACTGGGGATTGAACCCAGGGGCATTTTACCTCTGAGCTACACCAGCAGCCCTATTTTACTTTGAAACAGGGTCTTGCTAGGTTGCTGAGGCTGGCCTCAAAACTTTCTCAGCCTTTCGACTACTGGGATTACAGGAATGCACCACCATGCTCAGCTTATGCCAACAATTTAACAATAAAAATAAGTGACATGCAAAGATTGATATTTTCAAATTCTTGGGTGCAGTAACAAGCAAATCCTTCTGCATACAACTCCTTTTTATTTATTTTTGTATTATTTTTTGTGTGTGGTACTGAGGATTGAACCCAGTGATGTTCTCCCTCCAAGATACAACCCCCAGACCTTTATTAGCATTATTTATTTATATTATTATTTTTGGTACTGGGAATTAAACCAATGGGCATTCTACCTCTGAGCTCCACCCCCAGCCCGATTTTTTATTTTTTATTTTGAAACAGGGTCTCACTAAGTTGCGGAGGGCCTCACTAAGTAGCTGGGGCTGGCCTCGAACCTGCAATCCTCCTGTCTCATCCTCCCAAGTACTGGCACGACAAGAGTGCGCCACCACGCCTGGCATACAACTCCACTTTAAATACACACACAAACCAAGACCTTCTATTTTCTCTGCAGACCCTATCTCCCAGCCCTGCCATTCTGAGGATGATGGGCACTGGTCCACACCCACCCCAGGAGGAGATCGGGAAGGAAGATGGCCTCTAGGACCATGTGCCACGGCCCTGTCACCCTTGGCACCCGTCACTATGACCCACTGTGCATCGACAAGTTGGTCACCCAGGCACCAGGCCCTCCCTGCGTCACCTTTTCTGAATGTCTCCCGTTTTTCCTCCACTTCTCTGTTGACTCGATTCTGTTCAGGTTCAACGCCAGGCCCCTGGTCGTCAAGTTCGTCTTCGGTTTCATCGTCACTGTAGGGAACCACTTCATCGTTCGGCTGTGAATCCTCATCGAATGTCGTTTCTGAGTCTCTTTCTGTGTTCATTCTGCTGGCAAATGGGAACTACCTGGTGGGAAACAAAAGGAGACGGGGGGGGGGGGTTACAGACTGGAATCCTGTATCTTGGTTGTATCTTGTCTGCGTCCTGTTACAATGCCCCACTAACAGAGCATTATCTCACTAACAGATACATGCTGCTGAATAACCACCCAAAAGTTCAACTTAATATATGAACAAAAACATAAACATTTATATTCATTAAATACTGGGTAAGGTAGCAGGGCGTGGTGGCGCATGCTTGTACCACACACACACAAAAAATACTTGGCTAAGAATGAAGAAAAAAAAATATAGCTGCAAACCATGTGTGTGTGTGTGTGTGTGTGTTGTACTGGGGATTGAACCCAGGGGCATTCTACCTTCGAGCTACGCCCCCAGCCCTTCTTATTTTATACTTTGAGAAAGGGTCTTGCTAGGTTGCTAAGATTTTTTCTTCTTCTTCTATTATTATTATTAGTAGTAGTAGTAGTAGTAGTATTTGTGGTACTAGGGATTGAACCCAGGGAGATTGTACATCCAAGCTACACCCCCAGCCCTATTTTTTATCTTTTATTTTATTTATTTATTTATTTATTTATTTATTTATTTACTTACTTACTTATTTTGCGGGACTTGAACCCAGGGATATTCTACCTCTGAGATACACCCCCAGCCCTATTTTTTTATTTTTTATTTTGAAACAGGGTCTCACTAAGTTGCGGAGGGCCTCACTAAGTAGCTGAGGCTGGCAGCGAACCCGGATCCTCTGGTCTCGGCCTCCCAAGTACTGGGATCACAAGCGTGTGCCACCACGCCCGGCTTTAGTCTCACTACTACTAAGGCTGGTCTTAAACCTGCGATCCTCCTGTCTCAGCCTCTCAAGTAGCTGATTACAGGTGTGTGGCACTGTGCCTGACTTATAGATCCTTCTTTAAAAAAAGAAAAAAAAAATAGCCAGGCATAGTGGCACATACCTGTAATCCTAGCATTTGGGAGGCTGAGACAGGAGGATCATGAGTTTAAGGCCAGTCTGGGCAGTAAAGCGGAACCCTGTCTAAAACCAAAACCTAAGCCGGGCTTGGTGGCGCACGCTTGTAAGCCCAGTACTTGGGAGGCTGAGACCGGAGGATCGTAGGTTTGTGGCCAGCCTCAGCAACTTAGTGAGGCCTTCTGCAACTTAGTAAGTCACTGTTTCAAAATGAAAGAATAAAAAACAGGGCTGGGGGTATAGCTTGGAGGTACAATGCCCCTGGGTTCCATCAAGTACCACACACACACACACACACACACACACACAAAGCCTAAAAACAAAACAAACAAACAAAAACACAGAGAGAGAAGTATATACAAATCTTAAGGCAGTATTTCAAATTGTGGGCCCCTCTCTATCCATGAAATAAATTTAGTGGGCCACAATCAATATTAAAATGCAATGAAGAGCCAGGCGTGGCGACGCACTCCTGTAATCCCAGTACTTGCGAGGCTGAGATAGGAAAGAGAATAGCAGGTTCAACAACTTAACAAAGCCCTCTGCTACTTAGCAAGACCCTGTTTTAAAATAAGAAATAAAAAGGGTTGGGGTATAGCTCGGAGGTAGAAAGCCTCTGGGTTCCATCCTTAGTACCAAAAAATAAAAAACAAAATAAAATGAAACAGACTTTAAAAATATCAGAGCATGGTTCTCTAGTAAGAGTAAGTACTGTTTGGTAAGAGTTTTACAAAACCAACACACACAACACACACACACACACACACACACACACACACACACACACACACACTACTTGCACAGTGGAGTTCACAGAATTGTATTTCTTACTGTGGACTGCTGGCCGAGTTAGAAAACTTTTGCCTTAAGTGTTCTGGTTTCTGCTAATGCTACTGAGCCTTCACTCTGCTAAATCCCATGTTAAATACCACCTTAGAGCCAGGCATGGTGGTGCACGCTTGTCATCCCAGGACTTGGGAGGCTGAGACAGGAGGATCGCAGGTTTGAGAACAGCCTCAGCAAGTAGTGAGACTCTCAGCAACCTAGTGAGACCCTGTTTCAAAATAAAAATTAAATAGGGCTGGGGGTGTAGCTCGGAGGTAGAATTTCCCTGGGGTCAATCCCCAGTACCACAAAAAGAAAAGAAAAGAAAAGAAAAAACACCACCTTAGATCCTCACGTTTTACTAATGACTTTCAGGGAACACTCGGCCGTTCTCTCTCCCTACCTCTGCCCACTCTTCCTATCTGGAATGTGTGTGTCTACCGCTGTGTGAAGAGACTCTATACAAGTAACAAGGACACCCTCAGTTATATTTATATCAGGAAAATATTTACACAAATACCTCAGGTTCCTTGAGGACAGACATACAGCCTGGATTATTTACATAAGCATCACACCTCTGTGTGCCCGGCACTGTTACTAACAGCAGCTCACATTTATCCAGTGTTAACTACACGCCAGGTCCTGCACTAAAACCTAGACATTGGCTCCTTCAAACTTCCCACATCACCCTGATGAAGATATTAGTATTATTTGTAATAATCCAAGCCCGAGGACATTAAGTAACTTGCACAGTTATTAAAACTTTGCAACAAGCTGGGTGTGGTGGCACACGCCTGGAATCCCAGTACTTGGGAAGCTGAGACAGGAAGGATTACAGGTTCGAGGACAACCTCAGCAAGTAGTGAGACTCTCATCAATCTAGTGAGACCCTGTTTCCAAATAAAAATAAAATAGGGCTGGAGGTGAGGCTCGGAGGTAGAATGCCCTCAAGTTCAATCCCCAGTACCAAAAAATAAAAATAAAAAAATAAAACTTTGCAACAAAAATAATTGCTTTTGGGCGTGGTGGTGCATGTTTGTAATCCCAATACTTGGGAGGCTGAGACAGGAGGATCACAGGTTTGCGGCCAGCCTCAGTTACTTAGTGAGGCCCTCCGCAACTTAGTGAGACCCTATTTCCAAATAAAGAATAAAAAATAGGGCTGGAGGTGTAGATCGGAGGTAGAATGCCCCTGGGTTCAATCCTCAGTACCGCAAAAAAAAAAAAAGAAAAATAATTGCTTTCCAAGGAGAGATCTCCCATATTCTCCTTTTTAATTATAATTTATTACATATTTTAATTGAGCATAAATTGCCTTGGGTGGAAACGATTTAGCTTATTGTATATTTTACACCAAATCTAGCATCTTCAACATCTGAAATATATTTTGTACCTATAAGTGGACACTTAGGAAAATTTCAAGTATTTATATGAGGATTTTCGTCCACTTTCTTTCTTTTTTTTTTTTTTTTTGCAGTACCAGGGATTGAACCCAGGGGCATTCTACCTCTGAGCTACACCCCCAGCCCTATTTTTTTTATTCTTTATTTTGAAACAGGGTCTCACTAAGTTGCGGAGGGCCTCACTAAGTAGCTGAGGCTGGCCGCGAACCCGGATCCTCTGGTCTCAGCCTCCCAAGTACTGGGATTACAAGCGTGCGCTACTAGCCCAGTGTTACTTTCTTTGGGGGAGGGGGGTACAAGAGGTTGAAACCAGAGGCATTCTACTTCCAAGCAACACCCCAGTCCTATCTTATTTTTTATTTTGAAACAGGGCCTTGCTAAATTGCTGAGGCTGGCCTCAAACCTGCAATGCTCCTGTCTTAGCCTCCCAAATACTGGGATTACAGGCATGGGTCACCACGCCCAGTTTAGCTTGGTTGTTTTAGACTGCCCAAGAAGAACTAGGAAGGAATCACTTCTTTGAAGCACTAAATGACTATGGAAACTTCCCGCATGTGAACCATGATCTCTCAAGGCAGGCACAATAGATAGGACGGATCTGGAAACTTTACAACTCTTACCTCTGCGGATACATATGCATTTATTCAGCAACGACTTAGCACCTGCGTGGCGCAAAGTACCACACAAGACCACTGAGAGACTCCAGGTCACTGAGGGGCAAGATAAGTAAGCTACCAAAGACAGGAGATACAGCAAGGCCTGTCATGTCCGCCCCATCCGTCCTCTCCTCTTCATCTTCATGACCACCAACCCACTGCAGGCCACCACTGTCTCTTTCCCAAAATGCTGCCAGAGGCCTCGAACTTGGATGTTCCACAAAGGATTTCCCCAGCCACCAGCGTCCTACCGTTTGCCACCTAAGTGTCACGGATTGAACGGTGGCCCCAACTCCCCCAGTTCATATGCTCAAGACTTAACCCACCAGTGTGACCGCATCTGTAGCTAGGGTCCATAAGGAGGTATTTAAGGTTAAATAAGGTCACTTGCTGGGCATGGTGCTGCACACCTGTGATCTCAGTACTTGGGAGGCTGAGACAGAAGGATCGCAGGTTCGAGGCCAGCCTCAGCAACTTAGCAAGGCCCTTAGCAACTTGGTGAGACCCTATTTCAAAATAAAAAAATAAAAAAAAGGCTGGAGTTATAGCTCAGAGGTAGAACCCCTCTGAGTTCAATCCCCAGTACCACAAAAACAAACAAACAAACAAACAAACAACCATAGGGTAAATAAGGTTATCAGGCTGGGGCCCTTATTTAGTAAGATTAATGTCCTTATAAGAAGAATAGTACCACAGATCTCTCTCCCTCCCAGCGCACACGCGGAAAGGCCATGAGAGGCTGCGTAAGAACACGCAAGACGGCAGTGGTCTACAAGCAAAAGAAATGGGTCGAACTGGGCGTGGTGGTGCACGCTTGTAATCCTAGTACGTGGGAGGCTGAGACAGGAGGATTGCAGGTTCGAGACCAGCCTCAGCATCTTACTGAGACTCTGTTTCAAAATAAAAAATAAAAATTGGGCTGGGGGTGTAGCTTGGAGGTAGAACACCCCTGAGTTGAATCCCCAGTACCACAAAAAAAAAAAGAAAGAAAGAAAAAAGAAAAGACAGACAAACCGAAAGAAAGAAAAAAGAAATAAAGAGGCTGCACCAGAAACCAACACCACCGGCCCCTCAGTCTTAGACTTCTGGTCTCCAGAACTGTGAGAAAATAAACATCTTTTTTTCTATTACTGGGGAATTGAACCTGGGGGCATTCTACCTCTGATCTACACCCCCAGCCCTATTTTATTTGGAAACAGGGTCTCACTAAGTTGCTGAGGCTGTCCTTGAACCTGCAATCCTCCTATTTCAACCTCCCAAGTACTAGGATTACAAGTGTGCATCACCATGCCTGGCTAACATCTATTAACTATGACACCCAGTTTGTGACATTTTGTTATGGCAGCTGAGCAGACACATACACTATGGTTTCCCACTGTACTTTAAATTAAACCCACACTCTTCTGCCAGCTCCAAGACCTCTGTACACTCCTGAAACTGAGGTAGGATCGGAGAAATAAAATATTAGGTAGGAAGGAGACTAATTGGGATGGAAAGGGAAAATATAGTTTTAAAATCTAGAAACTTCATAATCCTTAACTTCATTTTACAGGGCTTGTTCTTTCTTAGGCAAAAGCCCTTAATAGGCCACGCTTTTAATCATAATGGCCCATTTATCCTGTGCTTTTCTTAGGTCCTCAATAGGCCTAGCCTACACTTTTTTTTTTTTTTTTTGCAGTACTGGGGATTGAACCCAGCGGCATTTTACCTCATTTTTATTTACCTCATTTTACCCTATTTTTTATTCTTTATTTTGAAACAGGGTCTCACTAAGTTGCGGAGGGCCTAAGTAGCTGAGGCTGGCTGTGAACCTGGATCCTCCGGTCTCAGCCTCCCAGGTACTGGGATTACAAGCATGTGCCACCACGCTGGTTTTAGCCTACACTTTTTAATCATAATGGCCCATCTTCACACCTGGACTTCCTGGGATGCTTGGCAAACAAAGAATCCCCAAAGGAAGTCTCACCATTTGTCAAGCCCAGGCATCACCCAGCACCCACCAATGAAATGGCGAGAACCTAAGGATTCAAAGAAAGGAGACCGGCCACCCCATGTCACCCCAGCACTGCCATGTGTCCCCAGCCACCCCTCTCGGGTCCCCTTAGAAGAAGGATTGTAAAGACCCCAAGGGCCTCTTATACTCTCAAGGTGGTCCACATTCTCCCTGGAATGTGTACCCCACTTTTTCTACATGAAACCTCTCTCTTTGTCTCGGACTGGCACGTGCTGAAATTCTTTCTCACCACAGAAGCCAAGGACTCCAAGGTCCTGAGGTGAGCTTCCCTTCCCCAAACCTGGCAAGTCCTCAGGACTCTCTACGGAATTATCGTGTTTTCCCATGACACAACGTCCTTCATGGTCTCTACTCCTCAGCCCTGCCTTCTCTTCCTTAAGCAAACAAGCCTTTCCTACCTCAGGCCCTTTGCACATGCTCTTCCTATTGCTGAAAAGCTCTTCTCCCAGTTCCTTGCCTGACTAGTTCTCATTCTGCAGGTCTCAACTTTAAAGTCCCCTGATGTCACTGAACAGGTATCCGCCTTCCTCTTCTGCTACCCCTGGCCTCCTGACCACTGACATTTCGGTTTCCTTCCTAGCACTCACCACAATTTATAAATACATACTTGCTTTCATTTATCATCTACCTCTCTCACAAGGCCACAAGTACCACACAGCTGACACTGGACGACCTGGAGAGAACAAATAGACCTTCAATAAAGTCCTTGAGGGCTTCCTTGATGGCAGAGTCCTTGTCTCTGCCATCTCCCCATAGTTCAGACTGTACCAACTGCACCGCGACAGATTCAAAGAGTCACTGGATGAAGGATTAAAAAGTGGGAGTAACGAGGAAGGAAGAGGGGAGCGGCCAAGCTCAGAAGTCCTACAAGACGGAGCTTTTCAGGGGTCTGGTTCATTCAAGACCGCCAGGAACTCGCTGCCCAACATTTGACCATGCGCAAATAACCAAGCAAGGTTAAGGTGAGGTGATAAAGGTACCGAAGGTGAGGACCCATCTTTCTTGTTTATCCCAATAATCTCAGCACCGGGTGCAGGTGTCTGACACGGAGGCGTTAATGCTGCCTCTGTCCTTAAGGGGCTTAGGTTACAGACAGCGGGTAACAAATTATAACCCAGGTGCTATTTGGCCCGCTGTCTGTTCTCCCCTTTTTCTTAAGGTTTTACTGGCACACACCCTCGCTCATTCATTTACGTGTTCTCTCTGGCTGCGACGGCACTACAGTGACAGAGCAGAACACAGAATGTGCCATCGAGACCCTTGGGCCCCAAAGTCCAAGTATTCACTCTCGCCGAGTATGGCGGCCCACGCTTGTAATCCCAGGACTTGGGAGGCTCAGACAGGAGGATCGCAGGTTCGCGGCCAGCCTCAGCTATTTAGTGAGGCCCACCACAACTTAGTGAGACCCTGTTTCAAAATAAAGAATAAAATAATAAGGCTGGGGGTGTAGCTCAGAGGTAGAATGCCCCTGGGTTCCAGCCCCAGTATTGCAATAAATAAATAAATAAATAAATAAATAAAAATAAAAGAATAAAATAGGGCTGGGTGTGTAGCTCAGAGGTAGAATGCCCCGGGTTCCAACCCCAGTACCGCAAAAGAATAAATTAAATTAAATTAAATTAAAATAAAACAATAAAAAAGGGCTGGGGGTATAGGTCAGAGGTAGAATGCCCCTGAGTTCCATGCCTAGTCCCACAAAAAAAAAAAAAAGAATTCACTCTCAGGTCCCTTATAGACAAAGTTCGCTGACTCCTCGACTCAAATGAACTATAATAAGCAACAGTACCAGCAAAGTCCTCCAGCCAGATGAACTCGGTGCGCACCTGGGTAAATCACCTGTGTTCTGGGAATGGGAAATAAACTCCCAGGTGTAGTGGTGGGGAAATGTCCCCAAGGGATACAGGTGCCCTGATTGTCTTGGGGTGGGGGCCATCAATTGTTTCAAAGCAGTGCTGACCACGAAAGACACACAACTTCATATGCAAGTGGGACACTCCTGCTCACCTCCCGCTCACGTGAGGATGCTGTGGGCCTAGTGCACCTCGCAACATCGAGACGTGTGCGCCTCGCAACATCGAGACGTGTGCGCCCAGTTCAACAGGGCATCTGTCATTAATCCAGGCACTCATGACCAGGCATTGAAAGGGAACGTGGGCCGGGTGTGGTGGCGCACACCTGCAGTCCAGGACTTGGGAAGCTGAGACAAGAGGATCACAGGTTTGAGGACAGCCTCACCAAAGTAGCGAGACTGTCAGAAACCTAGAGAGACCCTGTTTCATAACAAAACAAAACCAAAAACTGGGGGTGTAGGTTGGAGGTAGAATGCCCCTGGGCTCAATCCCCAGTACCAAAAAAATAAAAAGGGCTGGGGATGTAGATCAGAGGCCGAATGTTCCTGGGTTCAATCTCCGGTACCCCCCCCACACAAGAAAAGTTAATCAACATAGCAGGTGGGCAAAAGATGCATCAAAAACTCATCAACCTGCCAGGTGTGGTGGCGCTCGCCTGTAATCCCAGTACGTGGGAGGCTGAGACAGGAGGATCGCAGATTTGAGGACAGCTTCAGCAACTTAGCAAGATTCTCAGCAAGTGAGACCCTCTTTCAAAATAAAAAATAAAAAGGGCTGGGGATGTTACTTGGAAGTAAAATGCCCCTGGGTTCACCCCAGTAACTAACTAACACACACACACACACACACACACACACACACACACACCAAAAAAACCTCATCAATGTGATGCACCATTCAAGGATTTTTCTGGTCATATATCATTAGAAAACTATCCTTAATTAGCTTAGCTATCAAGAATTACTACATTGTTTAGGTTTCTTCTTTTTGAGGATGTTTCAAATTGCTACATAAATTTAAATTACATTGCTTGAAATTAATAAATTTAAATTATACTACTTCAAATGCACACTGTGTACTTCTGAAAAATGAAGCCATGTTTGATTTCAGCATTGTAATAAATATGATTTTATCAAATACGTAATTTTGCATTGAAAAAAGTAAGCAATCCCGACTAGTAACACGAAACAGACTTGAATCAAATAAAATGCACCTCTGTCATCCTCCGAGTGCCCAGTCCTGGTGTAATGTCATTTCAGATACATCACAGCTGAGATGGCAGGAAAGTCTCCATCTCAAATAGTCACAGAGCTGCCGGGTGTGGGGGCGCACACTTGTAATCCCTGTACTTGAGAGGCTGAGACAGGAGGATCGCAGGTTCGAGGACAGCCTCAGAAACTTAGTGAGGCCCTCAGCAACTTAGTGAGACTCTGTTTCAAAAGAATAAAATGGGGCTGGGGGTGCAGCTCGGAGGTAGAATGCCCCTGGGTTCATTCCCCAGTGCCACACACACACACACACACACACACACACACACACAGTCACAGAGCATTTAACTTGATGCACACAACGGAACAAACGATGCCAAGGCTGGATGTGGACAGGCACGGGCAGGTCCACTTTCGAGAAATGAGCCACAGGAGACGCAAGAGATAAGGATCGGTCCGAGACGACCTGGATGTACAGCAGGCCATCAGGAAACAGCTGGGTGTCGGGGAATGATGTCACGTCATGCTCTAGTGACAAGCAGTCAGAATGTTCTAGAGCCAAGGACTGCTGGTCCCCTAGCTCAGGCCACAGCCACCCACAGCCAGAGAGCAGAGCCCGCTGCTGGGCCAAGAGGCAGCATGGCTTATGAGGAAGGACATGGGTCCAGATTCACATTTTCGTTCTACTATTCACTCGTTTATAACTTGGGTGCATATTAAACATTTTGGAAGCTTATGTTTCCTGTAGCTAAAAAACAGACAAATGAGGGAGGGGGACTAATTTTTGTGTGTGTGGTACTAGGGATTGAACTCAGGGGCATTCTACCTCTGAGCTATACCCCCAGCCCTATTTTATTTTTTGAAACAGGGTCTCACTAAGTTGATGAGAGTCTATTTGTGGAGGCTCTCTTTCTTCTTTCTTTTTTGTGGTACTGGGGATTAAACCCAGAGGAGTTCTACCTCTGAGCCATACCCCAGACCTATTTTATTTTTTAGCTTGAAACAGGGTCTTACTAGGTTGCTGAGAGTTTTGCTGCGTTGTCGAGTATGTCCTAGAACCTGCAATCCTCCTGTCTCTGCCTCCCAAGTACTGGGATTACAAGCGTGCGCCACCACACCTGGCTAAGCGTGCGCCACTACACCTGGCTAAGAAAGGTTATTTCTGAAACGTTATTTTCCTCACTTATTAAAGTGAGGAAACATTAAAGTGCTGTAAACATTTACGCCAGGTGTGGTGGCGCACGCTTGTAATCCCAGTACTTTGGGAGGCGGAGACCAGAGGATCTGGGTTCGCGGCCAGCCTCTGCTCTCTCTCTCTCTCTCTCTCTCTCTCTCTCCTTAGTGAGGCCCTCCACACCTTCATGA
>PVJS01017736.1:0-35773 GCA_004027185.1 Glis glis
TTGCGGAGGGCCTCACTAAGTAGCTGAGGCTGGCCGTGAACCCAGATCCTCCTGCCTCAGCCTCCCAACTATTGGGATTATAAGCATGCACCATCACACCCGGCCCTATTCTTTATTTTGAAATGGTCTCACTAAGTTGCAGAGGGCCTCACTAAGTAGCTGAGGCTGGCCGCAAATCCGGATCCTCCTGTCTCTGCCTCCCAAGTACTGGGATTACAAGTGTGCACCACCACGCCCAGCCCTATTCTTTATTTTGAAACAGGGTTTCACTAAGTTACCAAGGACCTCACTAAATTGCTGAGGCTGGCTGTGAACCCAGATTCTCCTGTTTTAGCCTCCCAAGTATTGGGATTACAAGCGTGCGCCACCACGTCCGACTACTACCACGTTATTTTACCAATATGTTTAAATGAACTCCATTCCCTTACACCAAGATATTGTATTAGAATAGAGAAAGGTAGCTTTATCTCAAGTTTCTTTTCCCATTTTGATTTTTTACTCTCTTTTCCTCCAGTTATAAAAATAATGTATGCTTCACAGTATGAAATCTAGAAACAACAGAAAAACACTTTTCACACATCCCAAATTTTAACACCTGGAAGTGATATATTCCCAATATTGTAATTAACAGTCTTGTGCTTCAAACATCTCCTGATACAGGCTTTTTTTTTTTTTTTTTGGTACTGGGGATTGAACCAGGCCTGGGGCCTTCTACCTCTGAGATACACCACCAGCCCCATTTTATTTTTTTATTTTGAAACAGGGTCTTGCTAGGTTGTTCAGAGTCTCACTAAGTTGCTGAGGCTGGTCTTCAACCTGTGATCCTCCTGTCTCAGCCCCCCAAGTACTGGGATTTCAGGTGTGTGCCACCATACCTGACTTGATACAGGCTTTTTTTTTGCAGTACTGGGGATTGAACTCAGGGACATTCTACCTCTGAGCTACCTTCCTATCCCTGTTTTTTATTCTTTATTTTGAAACAGGGTCTCACTAAGTTGTGGAAGGCCCTCACTAAGTAGCTGAGGCTAGCCATGAACCTGTGATCCTCCTGTCTCAGTCTCCCAAGTACTAGGATTACAAGTGTGTGACACCCCGCCTGGCTTGATACAAGCTTTTTTTTTATGTGCTTTTATTGGTGCATTATAGTTTCATAATACAATGAAAATCAAGTTGACAGTAACATTCATGCACACAGCACTTGGTGCACCCCGCCCCCCGCCTTCCCTCCCCACCCCAATACAGAGTACTGAGATTAATGATGGTATATTCTCATGTGTACACATGATTGATGGTACAAGTTTTTAAAAGTAGGAAACACCAGGTGTGGTGGTACACACCCATAATCCCAGTACTTGGGAGGCTGAGACAGGAGGATCACAGGTTTGAAGACAGCTTCAGTAAGTAGTGAGAGTCTCATCAACCTAGTGAGACCCTGTTTCAAAATAAAAATAAAATAAGCAGGGCGTGGTGGCGTGCGCTTATAATCCTAGTACTTGGGAGGCTGAGACCGGAGGATCCGGGTTCGCAGCCAGCCTCAGCTACTTAGTGAGGCCCTCCACAACTTAGTGAGACCCTGTTTCAAAATAAAGGATAAAAAATAGGGCTGGGATTCAAAAATAGCTCAGAGGTAGAATGCCCCTGGGTTCAATCCCCAGTACCCGAAAAAAAAAATAGGGCTGGGGGTGTAGCTAGGAGGTAGAATGCCTCTGGGCTCAATCCCCAGTACCACAAAGAAAAAAAAAAGTAGGAAACTAGCTGGGCATGGTGGTGCACTCCTGTAATCCCATTCCTTGGGAGGCTGAGACAGGAGGATCACAGGCTCAAGACCAGCCTCAGCAATTTAGCAAGATTCTCAGAAACCTAGCAAGACCCTGTTTCAAAACAAAAATAAAAAAAGGGCTGAGGGGATAGCTTGGAGGTAGAATGCCTCTAGGTTCAATCCCTGATACCAAACGCTCGAATGCACGTACACACACACACACACACACACACACACACACACACACACATAGTAGTAAACTATCATTATTCAATTGTTCGCTGTAGTTTCTAATTCATATACTTCCAACCCACTGACAATTTTCATTATTTGTAAATACCTATATATATAGCCGGTGTAACTCCCAGTTGTGGACTCCTGCCATCCCTAATTAAGATTTCTTCTCTCTTGTTATAAGCATTTTTTTTTGGTCTTTTCATCTTTGAGAACAGGAAAACATGATGTCCAAAATTTCTTGTCAATTTAATATCTTTGGCATTCTTCCCTAAATTCAGATAGTCTCAAGCAGGCTGAGAGAAACATCTATTATGGGAATGTCTAGAACTATGCAGCTAATATGGGTCCCCAAGGTAACAGAAAGATAAAATGCTGGTATATTTCTATGCATTTCTTTACTTATGTAAGTATATTTACATAACATAGTTTTAAAAATAATCATGTCATTAAAAACTTTTATAAACCCTTTAATAATTGCATTACTGTGTGGATTTAACTATGGCTTACTTGACTGTTCTCTAAAGTTGGGTTTTATTGAAGGACATATTACTGATTCTTTTTCTATAATTTTTAAAAACTAGAGTTCCACCCAACACACAATTAAACTCTGGCTGATATATGAACAATTCTACAAATATGCACATAAAAATGACTACTGTACATATCATCACTTAAGTGTGAATTCCATTTACATAAATGTATAAAGTTAAGAATAAAAACTCAGTGAGGCAAACATTAAAACTATAAAACTCACCATAAATCCAAGGAACTTCTGGAAGCACACTTGGATTAGGAGGATAAGGGTATGGAGCTTGTGGTAATGGTTGATAAGAAGCATACTGTGGGAAATTCGGTGGCTGAAAATGATAAGAAATAGGCATTTGGGATTGAAAATACCCATTCACTGGCACAAAGGCATCTGCCTGTGGTGGCTCAGCAAAGTAACTAAAATATTGAGAGTACAGAAGATTTGAATGTGTGTTCTGGACAGTGCTTGAAACTGTGGTCAAGAGCCCAGAAGGAGGTGGGTGTACTTCATAGGATGCTATTCCCTGGTATCTATGGGTAATGGCGTTGCCATTGCTGCTGCTATAATGATAAACACACCATGCATAGTACGGATATGAAGTTCCATATGAGTGCTCAGAAGAATTATACACCGAGAGGCCTGCAGATTGTGGAAGTTCATTCCAACATGTGCCAGCTTTCTGATTTAGGACCTTTGGATTCTCTTCATCTTGTTGTTCAGAAAAAGAGTACTCTGCTCTTTGATTCACATCAAGGGTTAAGTTCCCAGATGCTCCAAAGGGTATAGTGCTGGGATTCAATGTATCCTTCATATATTTTTCCTCTGACTTGGTTTTTGCAGGCTGTGTTTTATTTTCTTGCGGAACAGGAATTTTGTCCTGGATGTACATGGGATCTAGAGAATTAGTGTATGTGGATTTTTTAATAGATGATGTTAACATTTCATTATCTTCATGTTCAAAGATTGTGTCATTCATTTCTAGATTGCTATGTCTAGCCCCCATAGAATGAGAGACAGGCTTTGAGAGCATGGATGCATTAGGCACAACAGAGTCATCAGTTCCTGGATTTATGTTTGAAAGATGAGTTTTCTGTGCAGGATTTGGGGGATTTTTATGACATCTCTGTGAAGGGGTCTTATGGTCTTCTGAAGAAGTGCTATCTATACTTTTTTGGTCACAAGTTGCAAAAGAAGCACAATCTTTATCACTTTTTGTTTTAGCAGCATCAAAATTCATATTTCTTTTCTTTATGCTATTTAAGTTTTCCTGTTGTCCAGTGGGGTGTTCTGGAGTACCAGATGAACTATTAGTTAAATCTGTTTTGCTTTCTGACTTTGATATGCTAGTGTCTTGTAGGTTCTTGAAAGGTAAAAGTGAGTCAGGTAGTGATCTTTGCATTTCAACCTTTCTTGGAGATACATTGTTTCTTTTCAGATGGTCAGATGCACTTGATCTTGTTTCATTTTCATTTTTGGGATGAGATCTTGTAGTCCTATTGTAACAGAAATATATATATTTGAAATTTTTATTTAGGAGAAGAGCTTTTTTTTTGTGGTCCTGGGGATTGAACCCAGGGGCATTCTATCTCTAAGCTACACCCCCAGTCCTTTTTATTATTGGAAATAGGGTCTCACTAAGTTGCTGACAGCCTCACTAAATTTCTGAGGTTGGCTTTGAACCTCTGATCCTCCTGTCTCACCCTCCTAAATACTGGGATTACAAGCATGTGCCACCACGCCCGGCTAGGAGAAGAGTTTGTGTTTTTTTTTTTTGCGGAACTGGGGATTAAACCCAAGGGCATTCTACCTCCGAGCTACACCCCCAGCCCCTATTTTTTGTTCTTTACTTTGAAACCGGGTCTCACTAAGTTGCGGAGGACCTCACTAAGTAGCTGAGACTGGCCGCAAACCCAGATTCTCTGGTCTCAGCCCCCCAAGTACTGGGATTACAAGTGTGCGCCACCACGCCCGGCTGAGAAGAGCTTTTAAGATTGACATTTTCTCATTCTATTGGGAGTATATAAATAACATATTTTCCCAGTTTTATTCCCTTGTGGTGAATTTAGATACTTTTCCTACTGAAGATGATATACCCTACATTTCAAATATGTTCCCAATATTGTAATTAACAGCTTTGCGCTTCAAACATTTCCTCATACAGGCTTTTCAAAGTAGGAAACTATCATTATTCACTTTCCTTTCCTTTATGTCCTTTTAGGAAACCATTAATTTGTTAAGTAATGTCTATCAAATAAAAATTTTTTCTCTCTTATTCTCTAAAATCTTTTCTAAGCCTTGGCTAACTTACCTTTTTTTTTTTTTGGCGGTACTGGGGATTGAGCCCAGGGGCATTCTACCTCCGAGCTACACCCCCGGCCCTATTTTTTATTCTTTATTTTGAAACAGGGTCTCACTGAGTTGCAGAGGGCCTCACTAAGTAGCTGAGACTGGCCACAAACCCGGATCCTCCTGTCTCAGCCCCCCAAGTACTGGGATTACAAGTGTGCGCTACCACGCCCAGCTTTTACCTTTTTAAACTGTGCTCAGAATCTCTTTACCATTTACATCACTGAAAAAACACATTTCACATGACATGAGCCTTCAATAATTATAAAATGAAGTTCAAACTCACTGGGCTTAATTAATTAATTAATTATTTTTGCGGTACTGGGGATTGAACCCAGGGGCATTCTACCTCCGAGCTACACCCCCCAGCCCTATTTTTTATTCTTTAGTTTGAAACAGGGGCTCACTAAGTTACGGAGGGCCTCACTAAGTAGCTGAGGCTGGCCGCAAACCTGTGATCCTCCTGTCTCAGCCTCCCAAGTACTGGGATTATTAGTATGCGCCACCACGCCGGGCCACTGGGCTTAATTTAAAACATTGTATAATCTGAAACAAATGTCTCCCTCCTTAGCTTCTTCTTGTTGCCTAAGTTACATGTATGATTCAAGAGAATTATATAATTGTTTTATTCTTGCAAGTAATATCCTCATTATTTGCCCGATTTTAATTTTTTCTTCAGTTAGGTCTGAAGGCAATTCTTACCTTGAATGTTTGAATGTTGACTTTTCTTTGTTGATTTCTGTGACATCTTTCATGTTAATCTAGGTTTAACAAAGAAAACTGACATTGGTTATGACAAACTATAACACAAATATTAACTCCCCCTCCCAAGACAGTGATTCTGCTGGACTTTCCATATATCACATTCATTTGGAGTAACTTTTTGTGTATGTATGTGGGGGGGCACTGGGGACTGAACCCAAGGGTGTGTTCTCTCTGAGCTATACCCCCAGCCCTATTTTATTTTTTTTTGGTAACAGGAATTGAACCTAGGGGCATTTTTTTTTTTTGGGTGCTGGAGGTTGAACCCAGGGGCATTCTACCTCCAAGCTACATCCCCAGCCCTATTTTATTTTTATTTTGAAATAGGGTCTCGCTAAGTTGCTGAGAGTCTCACTACTTGCTGAGTCTGTCTTTGAACCTGCAATCCTCTTGCCTCAGCCTCCCAAGTACTGGGATTACAAGTGTGCGCCACCATGCCCAGCTAACCTAGGGGCATTTTACCTCCAAGCTACGCTCTATGCCTTTTTAAATTTTGGAACAGGGTCTTACAAAGTTGCTAAGGACCTTGCTAAATTGCTGAGGCTGATCTCAAACCTGAGATCTTTTTGTCTCAGCCTCCTAAGTATATGGAATTACAGGCATGTACGACCATACCTGGCGGAAGTAACTTTTTTTTTGGTACTGGGAATTTAACACAGGGGCTCTGAGCTATACTCCCAGCCATATATTTATATTTATATTCATATTCTTTTATTTGGAAACAGGGTCTAAGTAGCTGAGGCTGGCCTGGAACCTGCGATCCTCTTGTCTTAGCCTCCCAAGTACTGGGATTACAAGCGTGCGCCACAATGCCAGGCTAGCCCCATCAAGTTTTAAGTAATATCTGTCATATATGGGTTGATCAACCCTAATCCTAACATCCCAAATCTGAAATGCTCCTTCCTTCCTTCCTTCCTTCCTTCCTTCCTTCCTTCCTTCCTTCCTTCCTTCTTTCTTTCCCTTTCTTCCTTCCTTCCTTCTTTCTTTCTTTCTTTCTTTCTTTCTTTCTTTCTCTCTCTCTCTCTCTCTCTCTCTCTCTCTCTCTCTCTCTCTCTCTCTCTCTCTCTCCCTCCCTCCCTCCCTCCCTCCCTTTTTTCTTTTCTTTCTCTCTCTCTTTCTTTTCTCTCTCTCTCTCTCTCTCTCTCTCTCTCTCTCTTTCTTTCTACTGGGGATGAACCCAGGGGCAGTCGACTTCCAAGTTACACAGCCCTTTTACTTATTTTGAGACAGAGTCTTGCTAAGTTGCTGAGGCTGGTCTCGAACCTGCAATTCTCCTTAGACTCCCAAGTACTGGATTACAGGTGTGTGACACTATGCCCGGCCAAAATATAGCTTTTTGAGTGCTGACATGATGTCATAAATGGAAAATTCTGTACCATGAAACTCTGTTCCATGCACAAAATTATTTAAAATACTATAGCATATTACTTTTTTTGTGGTGCTGGGGATTGAACCCACAGGCAATCTACCTCTGAGTTACCTTCCCAGCCCTATTTTATTTTGAAACAGGGTCTCACTAAGTTGTGGAGGGCCTCACGAGGTTGCTGAGGCTGGCCATGAACCTGTGATCCTCCTGTCTCAGCCTCCCAAGTACTGGAATTACAGGTGCCCAGCTAATACATTAATTTTTTTTGTGATACTGAGGATTGAACCCAGGGGTCCTGTACCTCTGAGCTACACCCCCAGCCCATTTTTTTTTATTTTTGAAAGAAGGTCTTGCTAAATTGCTGAGGCTGTCCTCGAACCTGTGATCTTCCTGTCTCAGTCTTCTAAGTACTAGGATTACAGGTGTGCACAACTGTAATCCATGCCTGGCTACAAATTAATTTTTTGCTTAGACTTTGGACTCATACCCAAGGTACTTCATTATGTTTATGCAAATACTCCAAAATGTGGAAACAGCCCAAATACAAAATACTTCTGGTTCTAAGCATTTTGAATAAGGGATACTCAATTTGTATGAATCTTTCTACAGATTCTACAGAACCCTTTTCTAAACTGTGGCTGACTTACTACTACTACTAACTATACTTAAAATATCCTTACCTTTTAAATTACTGAAAAATATTTCCCATGACATTGCATACTTTAATATGTACAGAATGAAGTTCAAATTCCTTAGGCCTGTATTTAAGACATGCTATACTCTAAACAACTTTCCCTTCCTCCTCCCCCCTGCTCCTCCTTTTTGGTGCTGGGGATTGTATACAGGGTCTTGCACATGCTAAGCACTGAGGTACATCCCCAGACTCTGAAATAACCTTCTTCATCCTTAGCTTATTCTCATCCACTAAGTTAAATTGTTCCAGACTTAATTATAAATTCATTTCTCAAATGAAGTCAATAAGCATTGTGTCTTTGCTTATATTTTGTGTAACTTAAAAACCCTCATCTTTAATTTTACCTGATAGTGTGTGTGTGTGTGTGTGTGTGTGTGTGTGTGTGTGTATTTTTCCCCCCTGTGTTTGGTCTGTGTTCTCCCATGAAATAAATAAACTCTATCAATTAAAGCTTTTTTTCCCCTTTCCTTTTCAATACCAACACCACCTTTTTAGTATCATCTTCACTTTTTTTTTTTGATACTGGGGATTGAACCCAGGGGCATTCTAACTCTGAGATTCATCTCCAGTCCTTTTTAAATTTTTTATTCTACAACAAGGTCTCACTAAGTTGCTGAAGCTTCAAACCTCCAATCCTCCTGTCTCAGCTTCCCAAGTACTGGGATTACAGGTGTGTACCACTATGCCCGGCTCTCACTTTTCTATTGATGTAGAATATACAACATGTGTTCTGCTTGTTTATTAAGTACTTTTCTATAAAGATGGTATGATGGCTGGTGATTAGATTCCTAGCCCCTAGAACTAGGTGTACTAACAAATTCAACTGGAGTGAGCAGAGAAAGAATCCTACTTTCCATTTTGCATATAGGTTCCTATTTCTTTACTTCTGAACTAGAAAATTCTTGAAAAGTTGTGCTAAAAACCTCAAGAGTAAAAAAAGGGGCAATTTTTAGTATGGACTCTGGAGTTAGAAGGCCTACTCTTAAGGAATGGGCTCTCTCATTTACTATCCTCCAGGACCTTCTCGAAGTTATTTAATCTTTCTATGCCTAAAGTTTCTTTACCTTTAAATAAGATAACAGTGCATATACCCTAAGGTTTTTGTGAAGAATGAGTTAATATTTGTACAATCCTCAGAACAAGTGTCATGTGCATAAATGCTATTTAAAATTGTTTAAATGTATTTATATAGGATTTTCCCAACTCTTTGATAATTATCTGTTTAAAAATGTCTAATTTCTTCACCTGGATAATGGTCAAGTAGACAGGCTTTATTAGCCAGTTTCTAATATTCACTACATTGGGCATAGTCTTATTAGGTACTCAAATATTTGGATCATTTACTTAACTCACATTTGTAATAATGTACTTTGCCTTAAGAAGCTATTAAAATTCATTCTCCCATGAAATGTTTTATAAACAAGTAACTTTTTATGTTTAAAAAGTAGACACTCATGAGATATCTCCCATATATCTCATTTATATTATTTTGTAGATAATATAAATTGTTTAATGCTTTAGTTAGCAAAGTTTGTTTTGCAAGGCAGTAATTTAATACATTATCAACTTTCATGATTCTGCAAATTACTTGTTTGCTTAAAGAGTAAACTTGTTCTCAAAAAGAATAAAGAGATTTCATTTGAAAACATACCTTTTGTCTTTTACAACTGGAAATAGTAGTATTTTTCTCTTTTTCCTCAGAGTCTTCACACTTGTCTACCGTGATAGGTCGTTTTTTAGAGGAATTTGCAATATTTTTAATTAGGCACTCTGAAATTGAGGGTACCTCCACAGAAGTACTGGATTTATTGATATTTTCCCCAGGTTTTATAACATGAATATTCATCTTTTCTTTTCTCCTCAGTTGGGAAGTATTTCTTCTGTTATGCAGCATTTGGCATAGGATAAAGGAATTAGTTGACTTAGCATCTTTAGCACATATAATCTTCATATGTTCAATCGTTTTCATGACTTTCATAATATGGGCCATTTTCCCTAAATCTTTCTTAGGGACAGACATTACGTTTTTGAGTAGTGTAGAAAACTGACTGTAGTTGTGTTCTAACTCCATCACAGTGTTTCCATAATTTATGGATGCTATATATGGCACAAAGTCAATATATGTGGAAATGGAATACTCAGACTTCTTTAGAAGCTTTTTAATTTCTGAAAGTTCTTTAAGTTCTCTTGAGAATAAATGAAGGGCATATGAGCAATTAATGGCTTCATTATATTTGTAGATAATATCCAGATCTTTCTTAAGTTCAGAAATAGCAGTCTCTATCACACTCCAAAGACATTCTGTTGGGTTATCTTTAAGAAATGAAAAGGAAGCCATTTTTTCTTGGCAGTGAACCAGTTCAGGAAGAAGAGACAAGTCAAACCAGAGCATGCCTCGAAATCTCTGGCTGTCTAGTTTCTTTGCCATTGAGTTTTTAAGAAAGTGAACTGTTTCTGAGAGCATGACAATTTCAATATATGTCTCAACTGCTGCAGGTTTTAAAATTATAGTCCCATGGTTGTGTTTTTTCAACATGTCTAAAACATTTTCTTCTGTGATAAAAATATTATCTATGTTATCTTCTTGAAGCATCTGAAAATATTTTTTTAAAATTTCTAAGTGATCTGTACATCTCAAAGTAAGCTCCTGTAATGTTTTTAAGTCTGCAAATTCGGCTTGATCCAATATTTCACTAATACAACAAATGTCTGGGTGTGAAAGCAAAGTACTATTAAGCCTACAGTTTTCTATGTTTATTAGATCATCTGCCTTTCTAGAAGCAACTATAGTATCTTTCTCAAGCACAATATTGGATGTTGGTTCATTGTTTAAATCTTTAGATAAGTGATCATATATCTTCTGCAACTTAGAAAAAGCATATTCATTTATTTTGAGTAGCACTTCTTTGTTTTTCTTCTGTGAGTATTTTTTGCTGAAAGATTGTCTTCTCTCTTTCCAAACAAGATTTTTTGCAGCATCAAAAAAGATATGTTCCAGACCATAAAGAGAAATTTTAATAGTTAATGCTTCATTGCTCTTGATAAAATTAACTTTTGAGGAGATCATTTCTATGATAATCCACAGATGGTCTTGTTTTCCAGGATACGTATGAACTTCAGGAGAGTCCCCATACATACTGATCAGCTTTAAAGTATATTTTCTTAAGGTTTCTAGGTCTCCTAAACTATCTCCAAAATTAACTCCGCAGGTAAATGGAACAGAAAGAGAAAAATCAAAGCAATCAGAACACTGCTTCATTATGGCTTCACATTCATTAATCTGTCGTTTGTATTTTAAGAATGCATAGTATGAATTGTTTTCTCTTTTTGTTTCTGCATACAATTCAACTAATTGATTATGATAATCTTGCAGCTCACAGAATGCATTATATTTTAACCTTCCTTGAAAAGCAGGATAGAAATTGGACTGTAGCTGGTATCCACGTGGTCTGCCAAGCAGCTCACTGTACAATGTCTCGTCATACCAAAGCAAGCTTCTGAATGTTGGCTCACCTTTTAAGAGCCTTTGTTTGTTTTCAATGAATTGAATAGTTTCCATCATCATTTGAAGTTCTACCAGAGTGTCAATAGCACATGGTTTTAATTTGTGTTTGCAATTATTCCACAGGTTTTGTTCTACCAACAGTTCTCTTGAAATCAAGATTTGTTCAACCGAACATTCTTGTTTTCTTTCGAAAGCTTCAACAAATAAAGGGAGACTATTTTGACAAACCTTGATTTCTTCCTCTAGAATTTGCAAAGATGATGCTTTATCTGCCCTCTGCAAAATGTGAGACAGTTCTTCTATAAGAGCTGTATGATGAGCTGGGCAATGTTTTTCTTTTAATTCATTCATGTATGATGTAGACTTCTTCTGATGAGTAGTGACTTTAGATGTTTCACAGTGACCATGTAGAATAGGCATACAATGAATTCCCAGAATGCTTGGTTTGGAAATATAGCTAGACTGAGAATCACTACCAACTTTTATTCCCTCTTTCTTTTTTTTAAGTTGACCAGAAACTCTGTTACTCAAAGAGACTGCCTCTGCAGTAGTATTTTTAACGATTGGATGAAAACCCATTAACTTATTTTTAACTGTTTTCATATTTAAGTGGGAGGATTCCTCTTTTAGGATCTTATTCTTTTGATTTTTGTACTCAATCTTAACAGTTGATAATTCAGTCATGACTTTTTTGTAAAATGAATCATTTGCTTTTCCTGCTTGTTCAATTTTCCTAATTTTTCTGTCCTGAATGTCTTTCTTTGAAATACAAATTTTTGAAGAACACTTTTTATAATCTTGTAAGAACAAAGAACTACCTTTGGAAAATAGTTTCTTCACTATATTTTTCCCATAATTTTTACTTTCTTCAGTGACTGATGTTAGACCCAACTCAGAATACTCAGTAACGCTTGTTTTATTTGCATTTATATGCAGACAACTATTTGAAGAGCAGAATTGTTCTGTGTTTAGAAGTCCCTTTCCACCACTTATCTGACACTGCGATATAGTCATGGATGTTGCAAAAGAGTCTATAGCAAAAATTCTCTGTTTATCCAAATAAGATACTGAAGATTCTTCCTCACTATCTGTCACTGAAGTGGTTGATAACAATTGAGGAATACTGTATTTTTTGCTTGTTATCAAAGTTAGGTTGAATGGGTCCATAGAAAAGCTTCCTGTAGTAATGCTTGCTTTGGAGTTCTCAATAGGAGTTATCCATCTTTCTACAGGAAAATTTACATCCAGGTTTCTTTCACAACCAGGTATGATAAGCTTATCTCGTTTGTATATATCAACATTTAAAAAGTGCTTCACATTTGAGTCTAAGACTGAAAGAAGTATGTCAGTTTTCATCTTTGTGTGAGCTATACAAGTTGCCTCATAATTTTTGTCTGTGTTATAAATTAGGTTGTCTTCTTTTATGCAACTTAAAGATACTGAATTACTGTCATTTGTTACTTCAGTAGCTTCAGAATTTTTTGTTGCATCATTATGTACCAAAATGTTATCAAGCCTTTTATATTTGCTAATGTTAGATAACTTTATATCAATTTGATTTTCTTTTTCAGTTAGCTTCTCATCTGGGTAAAGCAAACATCCAGCTTTTCCAGAAAAGGGCTGAAGTTCTGATGATCTTGAATCTCTTATACTGCTATTACCATACTCTAATTGACTTGTACTTTGGGATGTAGAGAATAGGGGAAATTGTGATTCAGGATGTTGTTCTTGATCATGAAATTCTCTTTCATGATTAGAGGTGTGACTTCTGGAGACACTGCTGGCTACACTTTTCTTGGAATGACTCTTTGCAATTTTCTCTCCATGTGTTTTATAAGATGTGTGCTTTGACACACGGGCTAACGATTTATCAACATCACATCCTAAAGCTCTCTTTTCTCCCTTCTTGTCATATTTTCTTTTTGACAAAAAATGCTTAGTAGAATATCTTCGTTCAGACACAGAACTATAACCTTGAAGGTCACAGCTTTCCCAGAAATTATTGCATATTATTGCATATGCTCTTGGCAATGGGCCCTTTCTTTTTTCTCCAACTTTAGTTATAAGCTGCAAAGATGTGTGAACTCTTCTGTGAGCTTTTTTTAAGTGAAGAACTGCTCTGTCCAGTTTTCTGGAAAGACGTTTGCTTTTACATAAAGATGCTTCACTATTTAAAATATCCAGGACACTCCTAATATGCCTTTCTGACTGTGAAAATGTTTCAATTCGTCCTTGGGATAATGAAGAAAAATGCTCAGATGAGTCTTGACTGGTTAGCCTCTTCTTCTTCCCACAAATTTCATGCTGTCTTAAATCTTTATGTGATATGTTCTGATCTCTAAAAGATGTATGTAGCTTTCTTTTGCTAATTCTTGACTCCATGTCCTTTTTACTTCTAGTACCATTAAAGTCAGTTTTTGATTTTGTAAAGGAATGCTTGCACTCATTCATTGTTGTGATATTAAAGGATTCAGTAGACAAAGATTCACTGTTTTGTTTTTCAGACATATGATTGACATATATATTATGACTTAAGTCAGAAGAATGAGAGACTACAGGTTTACTCACAAGTCCTGAATTTTGTGTGGAATTTCCAAATTTTTCTTCACATGGGAAACCTGAATTTTCACCAGAAGCCTGGTAATAAATTTCGAATCCTGGAGCATTCCACTCCGCACTTTTTTCTGGTTTTGTGGCTTTAGTTGTACATTTATAAGAATTATCTTTCCTTGCAGGGGAATCATCTATGGGGCTGAATCCTGGTCTAAATGTATTAGTAATTCTAACTTGTAGATCTGGAAGTAAAATTGGGGTAAGAAACTTTTGTTTAGAGGAGTAAAAACAAATACTTTGTTTAGAGTAATGCTGATCACTATTCTCCTTCCTTCTGGTGCTTCCCCAAACTTCCATCTTTCCATTATTGCTTCCAAATAGACCTTCCCAATCGATACGTGACTTCAGAGCCTCATATGAGCTTTCAAATTCATTGTAAAGTACATGCCTGTGGCTATGTGCATCACACTGTTCTGTTTCTACTTCAATCTCATTTTCCAGTTCAAAATTTAAAAGAAATGAATTCTCGTTTACTGACTGATGAAATGAGTCTTGTAATTTATTTCTATCCATATCAATTTGATAACCAGAAACCCTATGTTTTATTAACGAACCAAAATCAGGACTTTCAGAAGAACAAGTCTCTTTAAACTGGTTTCTCTGGTGATCTTCATGATTTGTGCTTAATGTAGGCATAGCAGTATTATATTCCTGCACTGCAGTATTTGAAGCTTCACCTACTGAAGAATCTGTAATATCAGAAAATGTCATGGAAGCCAAATGCTCTACACTTCTTCCAGTATTCTGTATACCTCTTTGTTTTATGGAAGTAACAGTATGCCCACTCTCTAATAATGTAGTTCCTGTTGCTCTATCTTTTTCTCCCCAAATCAGGTTAAATGTAGTAGAAAGTTCTTCAGAACTCGGAATTTCTACTGTGCTGTAATTTTTATTGTCCCTCCTTTCATCTATATCTGTTAAAGTATTGTTTATATGAAAACCTTGCTTTTTGTCTCCATATATCTTCTCTCTGTTGTTTTCTGGAGGTGCAGTATTTTCCTTTTCAGCTTTATTTTCGTTTTCTTTATCATTACCTCCTTGCCCTTTGAAATTAGTATTTGGGTATATATCATTATTCATCTGTGTATCACAGAACAGAATGTGATTTTGCCCTTTATCTTCAATATGAGAAATTTCTTTGCAGTCTCTTTGAATGTTCTCTAATGATACTGGCTCATTTTCACTTTTCCTCTGGACACATGTATATTCTCTAGTTATGTTGCAATTTGATTTATCAAGAGCTGTTTCAATAGCATGAGATGAAATAACTGTATTAATGAATAGTTCTTTGGCCTGGGGAATGTCTTTTGCTTTCTGGAAAGCATCAGTCATAATGCTAACACAATTTTGATTTGTTTTTTCCAATGTCAGTTCCATTAGCTTTTGAGCAATAGCGAAGCTTGTATGAATGCTATCTTCATATTCCAAAGTGTGTTGATGCTTTTGTGAAAGGCACTGTATACTTGGAGTAAGATTATTTTCTAATTTTAATGCTAGGTGATCTGGTTCTTCCTTATTCTTTGTGGTAGATGAGGGAGATTTTGTCATTTCCAACTCTTGAGTAATTAATATTTTATCATACTTTTCCCCAAAAGAATCAAGACTCCTGTCTTCTTTGTATTCTTGGTGCAATGAAATGTAATTTTCAATTGGACTGGTTTTTGTTTCATTATCAGTCTCTTTCCACATAGTTTGCTTTTCTCCATGTTTGGAACTATCTTCTGGGTCAGTCAAGTTTCTCATTTTTCTAGTATTTTCAACATACTCATCTATGGTTGGTTTCTTTTGGAATGGGAAAACTGTAGACATTTGGTGAGCAGTCTGGTATATAGTTTTTAAATTAGAAGACTGTGGTTCCTTAGAGATGTGGTTATTGAACTCTTTTGTACAAGTATTCAATGGTTCATAAAAGTTAAGTGGCTCACTGTTTTGTTTAATTAAAAGTGGGATATTGCTTCTTTCCTGGGCTATCTGGGCTTCTTCTTCACTGTATTTTTGGTTCTCAACTTCTGAAACTACATTTGACAAAGAAATTGGGAAGGAAAAACTGTCTTGGTCCTTACATTGTCCTGTCATGGTAATTTTATTTGATGCTGTACAATGATGGTCCTTAGAGTCAATGTTTTGAGTCTGGGATTGTGAATCATCAAAAGAAAATTTGAAGGAGGAGACATCTAAACAATTAGTAAGAATAGCATGAGGGACAACTTCAGATGAGGAGACAGAATTAGTTGACATAGATGACAGGTTTACTTCTGAAGTAACATAATCTAAATTCTTTTCAAATGGCAAAATCTCACTTAAACCTGTACTATTATTCTGTTTTCCCATGTTTTCTTCTCTCTTCATCAGTCTTGGGTCTTTGATGAGTTTTGAAGTAGTAACTGTGCTTGAGCCATTGTTGTGAGGGGGGAAGGCAGCAGAAAGACCACTTAAAATATTTTTAAGATATGTAAAATTTAACAAAAGGTCACCATTACCACTTTCTCTGTTATCACTGGGAGTAAAAGAAAGATCTGAATCATGTACTTGAGTGTGTCTAATTTCTGCCAAATTATTTTCTATCTGTCCGCTGTATGTTTCACGTTTAGAAATGTTTCCATTTTGCATATTTTCATAGGAATTAAAAATATTTGTGCTGGAAGGATTTATCTCTGAATTTAGAGTATTGCATGAACAGTTTTCCTGAACAAACGAATCTACAGGTTTCCCAAAGTGCTCAAAGATGACAGTTGCATCCTTTCCTTTTCCAATCCTTTTGGCCACTGTACAGTTATTCAGAGAGCATGTTCTTTCTGTGGAAACAATAATAAGAGTAAGAAAAAGAGAAAAAATGTTTCTGCAGACAATTATCTTAGTACAAGAAAACTATGTCATGAGTGATTTTAATTGGAAATTCATCTAATAACTTAATGGTGATTAAGATGTGTTTTCAGTAGAAAAGCAAAGAGATAAGAACATGAGAAACAAAATAATAAAGTATAAATGATGCAGCACGAAACTGGTCCCTACTGTAGGAACACTACTGAGAAAGTATTTGCTACCAAAAAATGAATTCTGACAAATAAGGAATAGAAAAATTGAATAGGAAAATGTTTTGCTCACAAACTAGTCCTTCCTCCTCCTCTTCCTCCTTTTTTTCCCTGCATTACTGGGGATTGAACCCAGAGGTATTTTCCCATGATCTTTTCCTCTACCCCTTTTTATTTTTTATTTTGAGACAAGGTCTCCCTAAGTTTCCCAGGCTGGTCTTGAACTTGCAATCTTCCTGCCTTAGCCTCCTGAGTAGTCAGACTGGCCCTTTCTTATATTTCCAATATTCTGATATTTAATAGCAGCATCTAGATATCAGTAGGAAAAACTGGATCCATCTACTGTTATCTCTCTTCTTTTCCCTCTACCATAGAAAGAAAAAGGAGAATGAGGTGAAGGGAAAAAAATCTAAAAGTCTCACAAAAATCTTTCTCAGGAGCTAAAGCAAACCATTATCCCTCTGTCATAAAACAATATGTACCCCTGCAAATAACATGGGTTGAGTATCCTTTACCCAATATTCTTGGGACCAGAAGTGTTTTGGATTTAGGATTTTTTAAAGATTCACTTATGTTTCATATACACCTTATACACATACCCCAAACAAAATTTTATACAACATTTTGTGTGTGTATGTGTGTTTGTGTGTAGTGCTGGAAACAGGGTCTCACTAGGTTGCTGAGGCTGGCTTTGAATCTTCAATCCTCCTGTCTCAGCCTCCCAAGTACTGGGATTACAGGTGTGTGCCACCACATGCGACTCTATACAACCTTTTAAATAATTCTGTGCATAGAACAATGTTTTAGGATGTGGAATTTTCCACTTGTGTTATGGCAGCACTCAAGAAATTTTGGATTTTGGAATATTTCAGATTTTGGATTAGGGATGGCTCAACCTGTACATGTAAATAAAAACCTGAAGAATGAAAGCAAATTTTCCTTCAAAATTTATAGTGTATTTCATAAGGAACCTCTTATAATAAATAATGAAGGAATTTACAAAAATGAATATTTAACAAGAAAATAATATATTTCCATAAAATTTTTGAAAAACATTTATAGCTATGTAACACCATAAAATCCCTTTACTAAAACAGAAATTAATGATGAAAAGTCCTTGAGAGATTTAGAGTTATAATCATATCACTGTGAAGTACCATAAGGCTCTTTTTCACAATATAGGATAGCTATGTTGAAGATTTCTAAATTCTATAAACACTTGTGATTATATTTTTTAATTATAGTAAGCTATAGTGGAAATATCACAGACACAGTTCTTAAGAGGAGTATAATGAGAGAAAAAAGAATAGATCCCTATAACTCCTTATATTAAAATAAAATTCACTATAAAAAATCAACTGGGATGTTAAATCATCTGGGAATGGTGGCACATACCTTTAATCCCAGTACTTGGGAGGCTGAGACAGGAGGATGGCAGGTTTGAGGTCAGCACATGGTAACTTAGTGAGACTCTACTTTAAAATTAAAAAATAAAAGCCGGGCGTGGTGGCGCACACTTGTAATCCCAGTACTTGGGAGGCTGAGACAGGAGGATCTGGGTTTGCGGCCAGTCTCAGCTACTTAGTGAGGCCTCTGCAACTTAGTGAGACCCTGTTTCAAAATAAAGAACAAAAACTAGGGCTGGGGGTGTAGCTCAGAGGTAGAATGCCCCTGGGCTCAATCCCCAGTACCACACAAAAAAAGTGCTTTATATACATTAATCCATTTAACTTTCATCACATCTTCATTTAATTGATAAGGAAGTGAAGCCAAGAATAATTTGTTCAGGATCACACAGGTTATAAACAGTAGAACCGTAATTATTATGTGATGTTATCTCTTTAAATTTAATAATGGCATTTTACTTTATTCCCATTTTTTGCATTCTCACCTAATGACAAATAAAAAATGAGAAATCCAACATCTTCAATAAAATAAGGAAATTGTAACAAAACCAAATTATAATCAATGAAGAACATTACCAAAAAATTATTAGCATCATATATTCTGTGATGATGGAAATAATTGTTATCTGTACTGCTTATCCAATATGGTAGCTACTAGCTACATGTGGCTACTGAGCGCTTGAAATATTACTGGTGCAAATGAAGAATTCCTAATTTTATACAATTTTAATTATGCTAAATAGCCAAATGTGAGTAATGGTTATTGTATTAGAGTAGGTATGAAGTATTCTAGAGGGAGATGCATATGCTAATAGCCAACACATTTGGCTTTGACTTTGGACATAATATAGGACTAGGCCCCAATGTTCATAATTCTCAAAGGCATCATCCCTTTAAGTAAAGTAGTATAAGTTATAAGACTGTGGATGGGCCATAGTAGAAGTGGAGAAAGATCCATATTTACTACTGTCTTCAATATAAGCCTTCTATGAGGGACAATGTGGACAGAGCGAAACTAGACAGAAGATCATCAAGGAAAAAGGAGACTTGAACAATTATAAACCAACTAGACTTAATAACCATCTACAGAATACTGTATCCAACAGTAGCAGAATATATATTCAAGTGCACATAAAACATTTTCGAGGAACGATCATATGCTAGGCTATAAAACAAAACTCAATAAATTTAAAGGAAAAAGAAAATACAAATATGTTCTCTTCAACCACAATGGAATGAAATTAGAAGAACAAAGAAATTTAGGAAAATTCACAAATACACAGAAACCAACATAGTTTCCCCCTGAAAAAACACAATGGGTCAAAGAAGGAATCAAAACAGAATCATAAAATACTTGTAGACAAATGACAATGAGGATACAACATACCAAAACTTATGGGACACGGCCAGAACAGTGCTCAGTGGGAAATTTCTGGTTGTAAATACCTACATTTACATTAATAAGAAAGGTCTAAAATCAATAACCTAATCTTCCACCCTAAGACACTAGAAAAAGAGCAAAATAAATCTAAAGCAAACAGAAGGAAGAAAATAAAGATTAGAAGAAATTATTGAAAAAGAGAACAGGAAAAAGAATAAATGAAACCAAAAATTGTTTATTTTTGGGGGGGCACTGGGGATTGAACCCAGAGGCATTCTACCTCCAAGGTATACCCCTAGCCAGATTTTTTATTTCTTATTTGGAAACAGGGTCTCACTAAGTTGCAGAGGACCTTGCTAAGTTGCCAAGGCTGGCTTCGAACCTGAGATCCTCCTGTCTCAGCCTCCCAAGTACTGGGATTACAAGCGTGTGCCACCACGTCTGGCTCAAAAATTGGTTCTTTGAAAAAAAATCAACAAAATTGACAAACCTTTACTAAGACTGGCCAAGAAAAATAGGGAAGACTCAAATGACTAGACTCAGAAATGAAAGAGAGAATATTACTGTTGATCTTAGGGAAATAAAGACCATAAAGGAATAATATTAACAACCACATGCCAATGAATTAGGTAAGTGAAATGAAATGGACAAATTCCTACAGACAGAAACTACTGAATCTGATGTAAGAAAAAACAGAAAATCTGTTCAGAAATGATCATAAATGAAAAAACTAAATCAGTAATCAACATACTACCTGAAAAGAAAAATCTAGGCTCAGATGACTTCACTAGTGAAATCTATCAAATATTTAAACAAGTAACAGCAATTCTTCATGTACTCTTAAGGAAAAAATAAAAAAGCTTCCTAACTCATTCTATGAGGTCAATATTACCCCGAAAAAGACAAAGACATTTCAAATCTACAGACCAATAACTCTTATGAGTGTGGACACAAAAATCCCCAACAAAACTGCAGCACACCAATCCCAGCAACAAATAAAATGAATTATATACCATGCCCAAAGGAGATTTATCCCAGGAATGCAAGGTTTGATAACATCTAAAAATTAATGTATTTTACCACCTCAATAAAAAAAACCCAAAAATCAAATATTCATCTCAAGAGACATACCAAAAGTATCTGACAAAATACAATATCCTTTTAGATGAAGACAAAAAAAAAAAAAACCAAACAAACTAGGAACAGAATGAGTTTCCTTACCTGATAAAGGAAATCTATAAAATCACCACAACTGACACCACAGTTACTGGTGTCTGCTCTCACAGCTTCTCTCCCACCCCACCCGTGTTACTGGGGATTGAACCTAGGGGCATTCTGCATCTGGGATACACCCCCAGCCCTATATTATTTTTTATTTTGAAACAGGGTCTCACTAAGTTACTGTGCACTGGCCTCGAACATGTGATCCTCCTGTCTCAGCCTCCCAAGTACTGGGATTACAAGGTGTGCATCACCATGCCTGGCTCTCATAACTTCTCTTAAAAATCCACTGGAGGAAAAAAAAATCCACTGGAGGTACTATCCAGGACAATTCCAAGGCAAAAGGAAAAAAAAAAAAAGAATCCAAACTGAAAAGGGAAAAGTAAAACTACTTCTATTCACAGATGGCATGATCTTGTAGACAGAAAATCCAAGGAATACACTAAAAAAACCCTATGAAAACTAATAATGAGTTCAGGAGTCAGCAAGATTGCAGGGTATATGATCAATAGACAAAAATCAGGGCTTGAAATGTGTCTCAGTGGTAGAGTGCTTGTCTACCGTAAGTGAGGCTCTGGGTTCAATTACCAGCCCTGTGACAACAACTAATAAACAAAACCACGAGTAACTGCCCACATGCCGGTTACATGTGTTTAAAATGTTTTCTCTAACTTTGTCATCTTGTCTTTGTACTCTGTTTAGTCAGTGTCTTTGGATAAACATGTATAACATGCCAGCTACTTGGGAGGCTAAAGTGAGAGGATAAGTTGAGCCCAGGAGTTTGACATTGTGAGACCCAGTCTCAAAAACACAATAATCAAAGCCCCAAAACAACAAACAGCTAAAAATCAATTACATTTCTATATACTTGCAATGAACAATGCACAAATAAAATTAAGAAAATAATTCTATTTATGATGCCATCAAAAGGAATAAAATGCTTAGTAATAAATTTTACAAAAGAAGTGCAAAATTAATACCTGAAAACTATATTTCACATTCACTAGGATGGCTATGATCAAAAAGTCAGATAATAAGTACTGATAAAGATGTAGAGAAATCCTAATCCTCAGACACTGCTAGTATGAATATAAAGGGTGTAAGTCACTGTGGAAAAGTCTGGCAGTTCCTCAATCAATATACACAGTTACCATATGACCCAGATGTTCCACTCCTATATGTACATTATAGTCAAGAGAAATAAAACACATGTTCATATGAAAACTTGTACACAAATATTCATAGCAGAAATATTCATAATTGCCAAAAGATGGAAATAACCCAAATGTCCATCAACTAATAAATGGATAAACACAATATGGTGTACCTATAGAACGGAATATTAGTTTATAAAAAGAATAAAGTATTAGCCATGTGTGGTGGTGCACAGTTGTAATCCCAATACTTGGGAGGCTGAGACAGGACAATTACAAATTCGAAGCCAGCCTCGGCAAATCAGTGAGGCCCTCCTCAACTTAGTGAGATCCTGTTTCAAAATAAAAAATAAAATAGGGCTGGTCGTGTATCTCAGAGGTAGAATACCTCTGGGTTCAATCCCCAGTACCACACACACACACACACACACACACACAGAATAAAGTACTGATACATGCTACAGCATGGATGAATCCTGAAAACACGAAATGAAATGAAAAACAGGCATAAAATGCCACAAATAATAAGATTGCACTTACATGAAATGCCTAGAAATACAGCAATAAGTAGATTAGGCATGAGAAGAAGGAATGTGACAGCTTTTAAAGGGTACAGAGTTTCTTTAAAAATCTTCAAAGTTTTAGCCAGGCGTGGTGGCGCACGCTTTTAATCCCAGTACTTGGGAGGCTGAGAGAGGAGGATCGCAGGTTCACAGCAAGCCTCAGCAACTTGTGAGGCCCTCTGCAACTTAGCGACACCCTGTTTCAAAATAAAAAATAAAAAATTAGGCTGAGGGTGGAGCTCGGAGGTAGAATGCCCCTGGGTTTAATCCCCAGTGCCACAAAAAAAAATATTTTTTCTTTCCTTTTTTTCGGGTTATACCCCTAGTCTTATTTTTTATTTGGAAACTAAATAAAAAATAAATTTTATTTGCTGAGAGACTCACTAAATTGCTGAGGCCAACTCTGAACCTATGATCCTCCTGTGTTAGCCTCCCACCTACTGGAGTGCCTGGCTTTTAAAAATTTTTCTTGCTAAACCGGGCGTGGTGGTGCACACTTGTAATCCCAGTACTTGGGAGGCTGAGACCGGAGGATCTGGGTTCGCGGCCAGCCTCAGATACTTAGTGAGGCCCTCTGCAACTTAGGGAGACCCTGTTTCAAAATAAAGAATAAAATATAGGGCTGGGTGTGTAGCTGGGAGGTAGAATGCCCCTGGGTTCAATCCCCAGTACTGCAAAAAAATATATATTTTTTTCTTGCTATGTTGCTCGGGCTGGCCTTATATTTGTCATCCTCTTGCTTAAGCCCCCCAGAAATTTTAGTTTTATATCAATTGAATTGACATATACCAACAACAAACAGAAAATAAAATAAAAGATATTTAAAATACATAAAACAAAATATTTAAAATAAAAGACATGCAAGAATTTATTTATTTATTTATTTATTTATTTATTTTTTGTGGTACTGGGGATGTGTGTGTGTGTGTGTGTGTGTGTGTGTGTGTGTGTGTTACACAAAGGATTGAATCCAGGGGCATTCTACCTCTGAGCTACACCCCAGCCCTATTCTATTTTATTTTGAAACAGGGTCTCAATTAAGTTGCTGAGGCTGGCTTCGAACCAGTGATCTGCCTGTCTCAGCCTCCAAAGTACAAAATACTAGGATAGGGTTATGGGCTTGCACTACCATGCCCGGCTGATTTAATTTTATTCTTGATTCACAGGGTGTGTGTGTGTGTGTGTGTGTGTATTTTATACTGGGGATTGAAACCAGGAACACTCTACCTCTGCGCTACACCCCCGGCCCTATTTTTTATACTTTATTTTGAAACCGGGTCTCACGAAGTGTAACCTGATGCAACCACTTTGGTAAACCATTTGACATAATCTTTCATTTAAGTTGTATAAACTTAGTGTAAAAACAAAATATACAGAAAAACTTTTGTACATATGCAGAGACTCCTATATGTTTAAAACAGCAAGGTCCAGAATAAGAAGAAATAGAAAAGTGCTTAAATATCCCCAGTAGAATAGTGCAGAGTCACACATGGAATATTCTCTCCATCCATCCATCCATCCATGAAAATGAATAGACTGTTATACATACCAATATGGAAGAATTACATGAATGTATACTGAGCAAAAGAAGTCACAAAAACATCTGCATATGATCTCACATACACAAAATGGAAAATGGGTAAAATATAACTATTTTGCTTAAAGATAAATAATATTTTAGAAAATAATATCTAGAAAATCTGAGAACAGCACAAATGCTACTAAAGTAGAATAATATATGTATCTTACCAGTCTTCTTAGGAAATCCTGTTAAGAATCTCAAAGATGTCATAAGGTGTCCATTATCTACTTTTTGGCCAATAAATTTTACTGTTACTACTGCATATGGAAGACACTGCCTAGGTTTATGTACCGGCTTTGAAAAGACATTGTATTCATAGAAGTATACCTGAAAGATAAAGAAGTCTACGCTGATTAATTCTTGAAGTTAGATATAAATTAACTCATTTATAAAAACCCATATAATTGCATGACATTATATATTTATTTCAATATACCCTCTTCTTCTCTTGCTTTATCCATCCTAGTTTTTAAAAGATATATAAAGTTCTGCTGGGCATGGTGGCGCACGCTTGTAATCCCAGTACTTGGGAGGCTAAGACAGGAGGATCCAGGTTTGTGGCCAACCTCAGCTACTTAGGCCCTCCACAACTTAGTGAGATCCTGTTTCAAAATAAAGAATAAAATATAGGGCTGGGGGTGTAGCTCAGAGGTAGAATGCCCCTGGGTTCAATCCCCAGTACTGCAATAAAAAGAGAACGATATATAAAATTCTTATTTTCTCCTACCACATTTTTTTTCTTTTCTTTTTTTGTGGTACTGGAGATTGAACCCAGAGGCATTCTACCTCTGAGCTATACCCACAACCCTTTTTAAAATTTTTTGCTTCAAAACAGGGTCTTGCTAGTTTACTGAGAGTTTCACTCGGTTGCTGAGGCTGGTCTTGAACCTGCGACCCTCTTGTCTCAGCCTCCCAAGTACTGGGATTATAGGCGTGTGCCATCATGCCCAGAACATTTTTTTTTCCTTGTAGGCTACCAATTTTAGCAAAAGCAGATACAATCTTTTTTAAAATAATAAATATTTTTTTTGTGTGTGTATGGTACTGGGGTTGACCCCAGGGGCTTCTACCCCTGAGCTACACCCCCATCCCTACTTTGTTTTTTATTTTGAACGAGGTCTTGCTAAGTTGCTGAGACTGGTCTCAAACCTGCAATCCTCCTGTCTTAGCTTCCCAAGTACTAGAATTATAGGCATGGACCACCATGCCTGGCTAAATAAGAAGTATTTTTCCATTAAAAGTTAAATGTTTTGCATATGTTCTGAATCATTATATTTTATTTGGTAGGAAAGTAATAAAAACCTAATACTTTTCATATGTGGGAATATGTATATACTGTACAGAAAATTTATATTTAATCAAATATATAATATATATAATCTCCTGTAGAAAATTAAAGGTCCACAAAATGTCTAAGCAAAATATAATAGAAAATTTTTGTTTCAAGCTGGGCGCAGTGGTGCACACTTGTAATCCCAGTACTTGGGAGGCTGAGACTGGAGGATCTGGGTTCGCAGCCAGTCTCAGCTACTTAGTGAGGCCCTCTGCAACTTAGTGAGACCCTGTTTCAAAATAAAGAACAAAAACTAGGGCTGGGGGTGTAGCTCAGAGGTAGAATACCCCTGGGTTCAATCCCCAGTTCCAAAGAAAATTTTTGTTTCACCTAATAGTTAATACATAAACATTTTCTTTTTTTCCAAGTATAAAAATTGAGTGATATTGTTTCAAAACAGCCTTTACTTAAAAATTAATATTATTTTAGTGATAAATCATTTTTTTTCTTAATTTTTTTGCGGTACTGGGGATTGAACGCAGGGGCGTTCTACCTCTGCGCTATGCCCCCGGCCCTATTTTTTATACTTTATTTTGAAACCATGTCTCATGAAGTTGAGGAGGGCCTCACTAAGGAGAGAGAGAGAGAAAGAGACAGGGAGAGAGAGAGAGAGAGACAGGGAGAGAGGGAAGGAGAGAGAACACTTGCGTGCGCGCACGCGCACATGCATGAGCTGAGGCTGGCCACGAACCCAGATCCTCCGGTCTCCGCCTCCCAAAGTACTGGGATTACAAGCGTGCGCCACCACGCCCGGCATGTGATAAATCATTTTTATATATGATAATGGAGTACAATGTGATGTTTTGATATATGTATATATAATCCAGAATGATTAAATAAAACTAATTAACATATCTGTCACCTTACCCATCACTTTTTATGGTAAAACATTTGAAATTTACTCTTAGCAATTCTGAAATATAGACTACATTATTATTAATTATGGTCACATTGTTTTGAAGCCTTGTTTAAAAGGGAAGTTGATATATTTGTCAAGTTAGAAATTAATCTACTGAACATCTAAATAAAAGTAGCCACTGCACTAAGCATGTAATTTTCATAAAATGAACCATAACGTTAACATACTGCTGAATGGAAGGCTTGTAGCTCAATGGTATCCTTCAGAGAAGGTATACTTTTTGACATATGGCAATCAAAGTTAGGAGAAGGATCCAAAGAAACTTTGTTTTTATCCACAGAAGGTTGAATTTTCTTCACTTTCCCAAAGAGAACCTAAAAAAAAAATACACCAGAACTCTTTTATATCTTCACACTTCAAATATCAAAGGAACACTAACACTGTTTTTTTTAATGAGGTAGAAGTATGAATGGAAAAATAACCCATGTCCCAGATGAATGGAATGATTTAACATGATAATTATATCACGTCTTCTTTAAATTAGACTGAGATTAAATTACTCCAAAAATTTCAGAAAATTTACTTTCAGAAAGGAATGTTAGTCTAAAAACTTACCTAGTAGATTACACAAACAATAGCCTAGAAAATTATTTTAAAATTTAGGTTAGAAATAGAGAATGAGGAAACAGGACAGATGACTTGTAGTACAGATATTAGAACATTAAAAAACTCTTCGTGTGTGCGTAGTACTGAGGATTCAACCCAGTGGTGTTCTACCACTCAGATATACCCACAGCCCTTTTAATTTTTAAATTTTGAAACAGGGTCTAAGTTATTGCACACTGTCCATGAACCTGCGACTTGCCTGTCTCAACCTCCCAAATACTGAGATATTATAGGCACGTGCCATCATTCCAGGCTTAGAACTTTTTTTTTTTTGGTACTGGGGATTGAACCCAGGGGCATTCTACCTCCATGTTACCCCCCCATCACACCCTATTTTATTTTATTTTGAAACAGCGTCTTGCTAAGTTTCTGAGGCTGGCCTCGAACCTGTGGTCCTCCTGTCTCAGGCTCCCAAGTACTGGGATTATAGGTGTGTGCCACTGTGCCCAGTGTGGTTTTTATTTATTTACTTATTTACTATTTATTTATTTATTTATTTATTTATTTATTATTTTTGCAGTACTGGGGATTGAACCCAGGGGCATTCTACCTCCACGTTTTACCCCCCCATCCCACCCTATTTTATTTTATTTTGAAACAAGGTCTTGCTAAGTTGCTGAGTCTGGCCTTGAACCTGTGATCCTCCTGTCTCAGCCTCCCAAGTACTGGGATTATAGGTGTGTGCCACTGTGCCCAGGGTGGTTTATTTTTATTTATTTATGGGGCATTCTACCTCTGAGCTACATTGCCAGCCCTATTTTTATTTTATTCTTTTTTTTTTTTTTGTGGTACCAGGGATTGAACCCAGGGGCATTCTACCTCCGGGCTACACCCCCAGCCCTATTTTTTTATTCTTTATTTTGAAACAGGGCCTCACTAAGTAGCTGAGGCTGGCCGCGAACCAGGATCCTCCGGTCTCAGCCTCTCCAAGTACTGGAATTACAAGCGTGCGCCACCACGCCCGGCTCCCAGTTGTGGTTTAAAACATTTTTTAATACAAGAAAGGCAAACCACAATAAAATTAAGCCCAACAGTAACTCTACATATATATTAAAAATATAGAATATTATTAAAGATGTGATTTGAAACAAGTGAATCAGGGATTATTCAATAGGTGGCAAGGGACAACTGAAAAAGTTAAATTCTTTTTAAAACCTAAAAGCAAAAATAAATATCAAACAAGTTAAATATTTAAGTATCAAAACACAATGAAAATATCATATGTTCCAAGAAACCATGAACCAAAACCAGACTAATAATCTAGAACTTCTGTACATCAAAAACAAATGAATATAAAAATTAAAAACCCAAATCATAAATACAATAAATGATAAAAGACGAACTGGAAGAAAGTACAAAGAATACTATAAAAGATCCACATTTTATAATGAAGAAATTCTTGGTGTTGTTTTTAATAGGTTGATACATTCATTACAAAATCAAAACAATACTAAATGTAATATGCACTAGACTGGATCCTGGAACAGAAAGAAACCTGCATAGAAAAGCAGGGAAGTGAATAAAGTCTGTAGTTTAGGACTGGGGGTGATGCTTAGTGGTAGAACACTTGCCTAATATGTGTATGTGTGAGGTGCTGGGTTGTATCCCGAACACTGCAAAAAAGCCCCCCCCCAAACAAAAACGGGTGTCTAGGCTAGTTAGCAGCATTGTACTGTTTAGATTTTACTTTTGACAAATGTGCCATTGTTATGTAAAACGTTAACGTTAGGGGAAGATGGGTGAATTATACACAGGAACTCTGTGCTATCTTTGTGACTTTCCTAAAATTCCAAAATTATTCCAAAATATAAAGCTTATTAAAATAAAAACATGAAGTACTAAAACATTATACAGAAAAAAATCCTGGCTTTCCAGATTTTCTTTAGTCACCTGATAATGCTCAGATATCAAATAAATAGAAAGAAAACCAAGGAAATGGCAGAGGATATACAGGCAATTCACTAAGTATAGTCAACAAATATATATAACAGAAAGTTTAAATTCAGGAACAATCACAATAAAGACAAAATTGAACCAATAATGATAAGCTAATTATCATATGAAATACTGGCAATGATTTTTTTCAAAGATATAATATACAGGTTTAGTGAGATTGTGAAATAATAGGCATTCTAACACACTGTGGATGGAAATACATATTGGTGCAACCTTTCTCTGGACAGCTGGGCACTACATTATCAACAGCTGTAAAAATGTATCTTTGGTTTAATTTGAAACTTAGAAGTAAACCAATTAATTCTTAGCAAACGGGCCGGTATATGGCTTAGTGGTGAAGTATGTGCTCAGCATATACAAGAACCTGGGCTTAATCACCAGCACCAAACAACCCCTACCCACACATCAAAAAACAAAAACAAAAAACCATAAAAATCTTAGCAAATAATGTGTATGAAAATTTATTTGTAAGAATGATGAAAGTATTTAATAAGAGTGCAAAGACAAAACAAACCAGAAACTTACTTATACGCCAACATTCAAATTTTGTTGGGCAAATTCATGGAATTCCATTTGAAAGGATATTATAATGTGGGCTTATAGTCCCAGCTACTTGAAAGGCTGAGGCAGGAGCATCGCTTGAACCCAACATAGAGAGACCTCATCTTTTAAAACAAAAGGATATTACAGAAGAATATTTATCTAATGAAATGGAAAATGGTCATGTTATAGCCAGTGCAAACATCAAGTTATATACTATATAAAGCAAGAAAAGAAATACAATTATACATGCATATCTGTTTATATGAATAGAAGACTACAGATATTAAAACTGTGGTTATTATTGGGCTTTTTGGAGGTTTTAGTACATCTCACATTTTCTAAAATCAGTATCCATGTAATATAAAAATAAATTATTCTTAATGGATGATAATGCTTGAGGTAAAAAAAAAATATAAGGAATTATGTCATATAACCATTGATTTGATGCAGCTATCCACACATCCTATATTGTCCTTACATAAATGAGGATTCTGCCTATCTACTGTGATTTTAGTAGTTCTGGCAAAGCCACAATTAACCAAAGAATAAATCTTAACCAATTTACCTGTTAATGCTTAAGATTCTTCTATGAGACTTATGATTTTCAATTTTGAGTAGCTCTAGAATTTCATAAAAGTTGCAAAAATAGTTCAAAGGTTGATTCTGAGCTGGGTGTGGTGGCACAAGCTTGTACTCCCAGTACTTGGGAAGCTGAGACAGGAGGATCGCAGGTTCAAGGCCAGCTTCAGCTACTTAGTGAGGTCCTCTGCAACTTAGTGAGACCCTGTTTCAAAATAAATAATAAAAAATATGGCTGAGGGGGGGTAGCTCGGAGGTAGAATGCCCCTGGGTTCAATTCCCAGTACCACAAAAAAAAGTCGATTCTGGGAATATGGTAGAATAGAATATGGTACAGTAACACCAGACATCTGTCTCTGTATCTAGACAACTATACACTGGCAGAATCTGTCTAGTGTAACTATTTTGGAACTCCAGAATCTACTGAAGGCTTGCAACTTCCAAGGGAAGGTTTGGAGAGTATATTGCGTTAATTTCAGTTCTTAGTACAATCACAGCTACCCTATGCCTACCCCTGTGGCCCTTGGCAGGCAGCTGTGCATGTGTTCTTGCAGCAGCGTGCACATCACTTGTAGGATCCAGAATGGGCAATCTGGGGTATATGTGTTCTGATCACTGATTACTGCTACTGATAAAAAAAGTGCATTTAGAGGCAGCAGTCATTGTTGCTGCCATCTCTTCTCACTGTTGCAAGCCTCTGACCTTCTGGCTAAAGAGATTTCCAGAGAATTTAAAGGACCAATGCCTCTGGTTTCTTCAAGGATGACACTGAAGACTAAAAAGAGCAATCACAAGGAGATCTTAGCAGTCCTGGTAAAGCCACAATTAACCAAAGAGTAAATCTTAACCAACTTGCCTCTTGATGCTTAATATTCTTCTATGAGACTTATTTTTCAATAGCACTTAAATTGCAGAAAAGTTGCAAAGATAGTTCAAAAGGTCCGACTGCCAGCCCCACAAAACAAAAACCAACCATGAATAGGGAGGAATTTAGAAAGTCACCAAGCAGAAAGGAAGATACAGGACCAGAAAATGAGCTGAGAAAATCTTAAGTTTACAACTCAGGTTGATCTAGGATACATAGACAGTCTAAAACAACAACAACAACAACAACAATAATAACAATAATAATAATAATAATAATAATAATAATAAAAACACAAAACCAAACCAGAAAACACTGGAAAGAGGAAGATCTGATTTCCAGTTACAACATTATTAGACTCAAATGTCTGGTGCAAGCTGGACGCCTGTGATTCCAGGACTTGGGAGGCTGAGACAGAAACTGTCCCTGAAAAGGACCTGAAAGCACATCTACTAGACAATACTTGAGAACAACTGCCTTAAAGATGCTGAGGAACCAAAGTTGTGCAAAAGGCCAAGAAAATGATGTATGAACAAAATGGAAATTACCAGTAGAGAGACAGAAAACTCCCAAAGAAACTAGAACAATCCTGTAGCTGAAAAGTACAATAACTGAAATAAAAAAATTCACTAACGTGATTCAAGGCAGATTTGAATCAGTGAACTTAAAGATGAAATGGGAAATTACTGAGTCTAAGGAACAGAGAGAAAAGATTGAAGAGAAGTGCACAGAGCTAAGAGACCTGTGGGGCATCATTAAGTGGACTGACATATATACTGTGGTACTCTAAGGAGAGGGAGAAAGATAAGGGAAGAGAGAGGATTTGAAGAAATGATGCCTGAAAACTTTCCAAATTTGATGAAAACATGAATATAAACATCCAAAAAGCTCAATGGACTCCAGACAGGATGATTTCACAATATCTACAGTGAGACACAAACAGTTGAAAGCCTGGAGAGAAAATAATGAAAGCATGAAAGGAGTAACTCATTATATACAAAAGATCCTCAATAAGATAATCAGGTTTTTCATCAGAAGCTTTGGAGGCCAGGATCCTATATCCTATATCTGACAAAACCGTCCTTCAAAAGTGAGGAGTAACCCAGTACTTGGGAGGCTGAGACAGGAGGATTGCAGGTTCGTGGCCAGCCTCAGCTACTTAGTGAGGCCCTCTGCAACTTAGTGAGACCCTGTTTCAAAATAAAGAATAAAAAAACAGGGCTGGGGGTGTAGCTCGGAGGTACAGTGCTCCTGGGTTCAATCCCCAGTACCACACCAAAAAAAAAAAAAAAAAAATGAGGAGTAAGCCAGATATGGTGGTGCAAGCCTGTAATCCTGGTACTTGGGAAGCTGAGACAGGACAATCACAGGTTCAAGACCACCTCAGCAACTTAGTGAGACTCTCAGCAACCTAGAGGGACCCTGTTTTAAAAACAAAAAATAAAAAGGGCTATGGGTGTAGCTTGGAGATAAAACTCTTCTAGGATCAATCCCCAGTACCCCCCCCACATACACACGCCAAAAAAAAAAAAAAAAGTGAGGAAAAAACTACAACATTCCCAGACTGACAAAAACTGAGAGATTTTGTTATCACTACACTGCCTTGTGAAAGGGGAGTTCAGTAGGTTGAAATGAAAGGACAGTAGACAGTAACTTGAGGCTCTATGAAGAAATAAAGATCTCAGTAAAGGTAAATACACAGGCAATTTATAAAAACTAGTATTATTGTTACAATGGTGTATAATTCCACTTTTTTGTTTTCTACATGATTTAAGAGACTAATACATGTAAAAAAAGGTTATTAGTCTACAAAGCTATTACTATTGTACTTTTGGGTTTGTAATTCCACATTTTGTATTTTACACAATTTAAAGGACTAATGTATAAAAAATTGTTAGCTTATGGCTAGGCGTGGTGGCCCATGCTTGTAACATGACAGAAATCCCTCCTGAAAAGTAATGTCTTTAAATAGAAATGATTTAAACCCTACAATCCAAAGAGAGAGGGGGCTGGTATGTAGCTCGGTGGTACAGTGCTTGCCTAGAATGAACAAAGCCCTGGATTGAATGGATCACTACAACTGAAAGAAAAAAAACGATTGACAGACTGGATAAAAAACATGATTCATCTATATGCTGCCTACAGGAAACCGGATTGAAAGACACAAGTTTAAAATGAAAGGATGGGAGCCAGGCATGGTGGCGCATGCTTGTAATTCCAGTACTTGGGAGACTGAGACCGGAGGATCGCAGGTTCACGGCCAGCCTCAGCTACTTAGTGAGGCCCTCTGCAACTTAGTGAGACCCTGTTTCAAAACAAAGAACAAAAAATAGGGCTGGGGGTGTAGCCCAGAGGTAGAATGCCCCTGGGTTCAATCCCCAGTACCGCCAAAAAAAAAAAAAAGAAAGGATGGGAAGGGATACTTTACACGAATAGTAACTAAAAGATAGTAGGGTGGCCATACTAATATCAAACAAAATAACTTTATTATTTATTTTTTGGTACTGGGGATGGAACTCAGGGGCATTCTACCTCTGCACTATACCCCCAGCCCTATTTTATTCTTTATTTTCAAACAGGGTCTCACTGAGTTGCAGAGGGCCTCACTAAATAGCTGAGGCTGGTCTTAAACCTGCGATCCTCCTATCTCAGCCTCCCAAATACTGGGATTACAAGTGTGCGCCACCACGCCCAGCTTCAAAATCACTTTAAATAAAAAAAGAGCGGCTGAGAATGTAGGTATGTAGTGGAGTGCCTCCTAGCACATGCAAGGCCCTGGGTCCAATCCCCAGAAAGACCCAAAAGATCCTTCAGAACGATTTTGCAGTGCTACAAATTGAACCCAAGGCCTTGCACACGCTAGCAAGCACTCTACCACTGAGCTACATCTCCAGCCCACAGACATTAAACATTAATAAAAAGATTTGCTACACCAAGATACATTTATAAACATTTACACACCTAATAACAGACCATCATAATATATGAAGCAAAAATTGACAGAACTGAGGGAGAAATTGTTCTACAATAACAATTGGAGATTTCAACATCCCACTCTCAATAATAAACATATAGATCAACCAGACAGAAGCTCAGTAAGGAAACAGAGGTCTTTAACACACAATAAAACAATCAGATCTAACAGTTATATGCAGAACACTATCTCCAGTAACAATAGCATACACATGTGGGATATTTTCCAGGATAGACTATATGGTAGGTGATCAATTGATTTAAAAAAAAAGATGTAAATTATATTCTCTGACCCATATGGTTTGAAGTTAAAGACCCAACAACATAAGGAAAATTGTAAAGTTCACAAATTTGTGCAAATTAAACAATATACTCTTAATAAATAAAAGAAAAGAAATGATAAAGAAAATTAAAAAATACTTGGGGATGAATGGAAAATGAAAACGCAACATACCAAAACTTACAAGATATAGTGAAAACAGTGCTAAATGGGGAAGCTAATAGCTGTAAACACTTATGTGAACAAACAAGAAAGATCTCAAATCAGTAACCTAATAACCCAATAACTTTACAACTTAAGGAACTAAAAAAAGAAGAAACAAAGCCCAAATTTAGCAAAAGAAAGCAAATAATAAACAGAGCAGAGATAAACAAAACAGAATGGAAAAATGAAGAAAACCAAAAGCTGGTTCTTGGAAAAGATCAATGAAATTGACAAACCTTTAGCTAGATGGACTAAAAAGACTGATGATTCAAATTATTATAATCAGAAAGGAAAATGTATATTTTACTATTGATTCTACAGAAATAAAAAAGAATTACAAGAGTACTAGAAGCAACTGTATGCCAACAAATCAGATAATCTAGGTGAAACAGATATTCTTAGAAATGCAAAACCTAAGCCGGGCGTGGTGGTGCATGCTTGTAATCCCAGTACTTTGGGAGGCGGAGACCAGAGGATCCGGGTTCGCGGCCAACCTCAGTGCGCATGCACGTGCAATCTCTCTCTCTCTCTCTCTCTCTCTCTCTCTCTCTCTCTCCATCTCTCTCTCTCTCTACCTCGTGAGACCCGGTTTCAAAAATAAAGCATAAAAAAAAAATAGGGCCGGGGGTGTAGCGCGGAGGTAGAACGCCCCTGCGTTCAATCCCCAGTACCACACAAAAAAAAAGAAATGCAAAACCTACCAAGACCAAATCATAAAGAAATAGAAAATCTAAATAGACCTATAACTAGTAAGAAAATTGAAGCAGTAAGCAAAAATCTCCAGACAAAGAAAAATGGTGGAACTGATGCCTTCACTGATAAATTCTACTAAACATTCAAGGAGTGATTAACATCAATTCACTTTTTTTTTCTTTTTCTCTCCCCTTTCCTTCAATGTGCTGGGGACTGAACCTAAGGCCTGACATATTCTAGGCAAACATTTGACCACTGATGTATGCCCTACCCCTAAAATAATTTTTCTCAAACTTCCCAAAAATCTAAGAGGGGGCCGGGCGTGGTGGCGCACGCTTGTAATCCCAGTACTTGAGAGGCGGAGACAGGAGGATCCTGGTTCATGGCCAGTCTCAGCTACTTAGTGAGGCCCTCTGCAACTTAGTGAGACCCTGTTTCAAAATAAAGAACAAGCCGGGCGTGGTGGCGCACGCTTGTAATCCCAGTACTTTGGGAGGCGGAGACCGGAGGATCCGGGTTCACGGCCAGCCTCAGGTCTCTCGCTTTCTCTCTCCCTGTCTCTCTCTCTCTCTCTCTCTCTCTCTCTCTCTTTCTCTCTCTCTCTCTGTCCTTAGGCCCTCCGCAACTTCGTGAGACCCGGTTTCAAAATAAAGTATAAAAAATAGGGCCGGG